>JADANM010001663.1:7433995-7456793 GCA_026213755.1 Eurema hecabe | reverse complement strand
AGGGGGGATAGGGGGGAAACAATTATTTTTTAAGGGATTCAGAATTCCACTCACTAAAGAGGAAGAAAAACATCAACTTATCTATTATTTTTAAATATAAGTTCCCGTTAAATTATTCAATATTTTACATTTAATCGACATATTGATGGACTCTTTAATATTAATTCGGCTATGTACTATAATGTATTGTACAAGTTTTGTTTTTAGGGTTGCCTGGAAAGTGGGTGTGTAATACTGCCTACTTCTGTGTAGTTATAATAATGCCAGTTAGTCAAACTGTTCTATAAATAATATGTTATGTTTATAGAGTAATATTTAGGCAGACATGCCATTTAGTTGACCACATCTATGCTTACCACCACCAGAGGTCGCGATTAAATGACTACGTATCTCCCATAAAAAATACCTTAGGCATATTTGCTTACCATTCGATAGCAACTTCAAATGTGTGCCTACATCCACTAAATAATAATAATAATAATAATGTGGTGGTACATTGGTCAGGCGGCGGCGACACTGCGACGTGCTGCGCCAAGTGGGGCACGGAGAGCGCCGTGTCGCACGTGTCCACGGGCGGCGGCGCCTCGCTCGAGCTGCTCGAAGGTAAATGTTCCAGAATATTCCAGGCTTGCTACACTATTCATCCATTTTTTCATTCATTCATTTTTAAAGTTTAACTCGTGAAGTTAACTCATACGTTCTAGAATATTCCGAGCTCGTTCTACACTATTCATTCATTTTTTCATACATTCATTTTTATAACAGTTATGGTAAGCTATACATATTTTATACTATTATACTATGATAATAAAGCGAGTCTGAATTTTTGAAATGTAAATTTTGTGAAATATTATCTTGTATATTCAAGCCATTGCAGATATAAGACGCATAAAGTATGCATTTTAATAGTGCGGTTGAAGAAGTTATATTTATTTAAGAAACTAAACACTACATAGAGCGTATTTTATTCTTATGTGTTACAAAGTATAATAGCAATTATTTTAATCGAATAAATAAAGTAAAAAGGTATACATTAAAAATAACTTACACAACGTTGCATAGAGTAATAATAACGTATAGTGTCATTCTTGATTTCTCCTATTTATAATATTATATATTTTTTATTATTTTAAAAAACTAAGCAAACATCCGCAACAATCATAGTAAGATACTTTTACTTAAACTGTACTCAATCCCTATTAATGGAACTCGTAGTATGTTTATTGAATATTCCATAGAATAATAACACGTAGAACCGCAATGTGAGCGCGCAAAGTGAAGCCATTTCAATCTAGACAATATTGTCTACTTGCATAGAACGCGCTTTTTACACTTACATATATGTATTATACAGTTTTTGCTGCACTTACGGCAGACCGATTATTAAGAGTCTATGCACCTATGGAATGTTCAATAAGAATTTTAACAGCTGGGTCGTATTATGCAGCCGTAGTGCGGGCGGCGGGCCCGCATAGCGACATACTTTATCGTGACGTATCGCGAATCATCGGATTAATTAAAAACTTTTTACTTGTTTCCGGTTAAAACCGATTTTTAAACGGTACGAAACATTAAACTTTATAAGCTTAATGGAATTACCCCTGAATATATGCAATTTTTTTTGTAATGTTTATTGTAATATAAACATACCTGTGTTCTTAATAAATATTTTTTTTGCGGTCGATTAGAAAAATTAAATATTTTTAATCTGTTTTTATGTTATATTTAAACGCGTTATAGTTTTGGTTATGACTTCTAAAAGCGTTTTAAAAGTAAATATACTCTATTATACGAAATTGGTTGGTTACATAAAATTAAAATTAGTTTAGTAGGTCTGAAAACTACTCACACATAAATTTCGCTTCTTATAGTAATACTTTAAAAATAAAGAAGCACGCGTAAATTTTTATATATAAAATATTTAATTTATCTGTGTGTTACAGGCAAGGTCCTTCCCGGCGTCGCAGCTCTCTCCGACGCATAGACACTTGAAAACCTAAGAGATTCGTAGAACTTCGAATATAACCGACAATTTAGACTAGTCGATTGTTCCCTATATTCTAAGGATTTAAATTAAAGGCAAACCTTGCCTACAAAATTACCCCTAAAGGTAATTCATATTTATAGAGAATCACTCGCTTGGAAGAAATCTGTATAAGATTAGAATCAAAGTCGCTGATGCGCATAATTTAATATTATGAAAATGTGTCGTGTTTAGATGTTTATATATTGTGTTAAGAATAAATGTTGCGTAATCATGTGCTGGTTTTATTTTCTCTTTGATACTTTTGTCTATAAAGTAAAGGATACCATTACCGTTTTAACAAAAAAAAAATTATGTTTGGTCTATGTGTCTATGGTATTAAAAGGTTTTCAAGGAATAATTTTTCTTTGAACTTTATATGATTATTCAGTAGTAACGATAACGGGGGAAATTCTATTTAATTACATCTCTTAGGACATGACTGCAAAACTTGTTTGCTAATACGTACCTACTAGGTCACAAATTACATATACCAAATTCAACCATTAGGAACCCTTCCTACCAAAAAGACGCCAAACAGAGAATGTTGGAAACACGTAACTGCACTACTAACGCTAATGCGTTTATTTACCACGCGACGCTTAAGGGAAATCCCGAAATAGAAACAAAATAATGCAATTTAAACATTATTTGTTAGTAAATGCATTCCTCATTTTAGTGAGCTAAACGTCAAACTCGAGAGTCTGAATTATACGAATTATAACTTTAACGTCTTAGATAACTTTATTAAGTCGGGAAAAATTTATTTAAAATATTAAATACCAAATTCCACCGTTACTTTCATGTTTCATACAGGAACCTATTCTCAACACGCACTCTTGCGACCTATTCCGGACATTTTTTACTTCACAGAAACGATTTTAACAAAGTTCAAATACTTAGTTAAAATTGGTTTAGCAGTTTCTGAGTTGAGTAACTAACATAACTAGTACATGCCAGACATATAAACAACATTATGAAAATGTACTCAAGTAGTTGTTAAGAACATATTCGATGATGGAATGGCTGTTACGAAATGTCTATCCTGTATAGTCTATGCATAATACGTATCAATACTTAATAATATATGCTTTAGTCGCTAACAGATTCGATCCATCTCAGTCAAGCGTATGTTTCTATCAGTGTGTTTCCCATCTACCTGTTAGCTCGTGGCTCGGGGGTGTCTATCGATTCGTGCCCCGCGCAAGCGTCCTTGCTTCTTACGCCAATTAACAAATCGCCATTTGCCATACGATAAAGGTCTATGGCCTATAAAATTTATTGTAACGATGATGTAAAGGTTTGCCAAATCACGTCAGGTATATTAAGTTAATTATAGGACACGGGCTAGCTAACGGACCGTAACGGTGTACCCCTTATGAACTTTAGCTCGATGGGTATTCGCCCGCGCATGCTCACACTGATTCTGTGATGTTTTATCAAAATAACAATTTCACAGCTCGTCAGTGACGCAGGGAGAGCCGCCGCCGGTTTACCGGCTGGCAATAAAATGCAACCTTTAATATCTTTAGTGTTAAACCCATTCCTTAGTTCGAAAAACTTTTAATAAAATTTAAATGACGTTATAGCTCTATGTCAATTGTTGTTTAGTGATTAAGAATCATTATGTAGAGAGAATCGTTTTATGTAAATCTGTTAGCAGGTGAGTTGGCTCAACAAACTCGGTGATTCTTTGATATTTGAGGGCCTTGATCTTGTCAGTAGGCGAATGAAAATAATTATGTTTGATTTACCTACGTATCAATTTTACGATAAATATAAGTGTTGAGTTTTGTTAAGTCAAAGTATAGTAAGAAGTTTAAATTACTACAAATTGCATGTTAAAAAATAATTAAGATATTTAGTGCCGTCGAAGGGCATTTATATTCTGTAGGTACATTCTTGTTATAGAAATCAAATGATTATAATAAGGATATCTTTACTATACAGGAATAACTTCTTAATGAACGTAGTCACGCTATACAACAATTTTAAAGCTTCGTATAATTATTTTAATAATAGCCCTTTTATGTATGTATGTATGTAGGCACTAGGCACATAAAATTTAAACTAAAACTTCGGAATAGGTCAGAAGTCAATGGAATCAATAAAGTCTGATTTAATAAATACATAAAATCTTAATACAATATTCACTAAAACATATTTTAAAGCGGTTACAATAGGTCCTTTATTAGGGAACTTATAAAAATCCGTCGTAATAAAGAGTTATAAATATTTCATTTATATTACGCCATTAAACATTTATTAGAAATAACAAAGACGCGATGATTTATTATCATAAAAGTGTAGATTTTGTAATGGATTACATTGCAAATATAAAGATAAGCATAACACAAAGTAAGCTTTATCACTAGTACGTTGAAGTTGTTTATTTATTTGCTCCACTTCTTTCATAAGGCGCTCTGCTTTCCTCATAGCAAACCGTTAATCCAATCTATAGGTTAGTTATGTAGTACTATCAGCTTGGAATTATTAGGACATAACTACAATGTTATAAGAATATATTTCTTTGTAACATTTTATTATTATTTTCATTCATGTACAAAACTAAGGATGTTGTATAAAATGCTCGTTAGCCTATTCTTAATTAATGATCGGATTAAAGAATAGGTGTGACCGTGTGACTAAACTTGTCATGTAATTTCGCGCCATTTTAACTTATTATTCAATAATTATAAAAATAGACTTTCAACGATAGGTGGGTAGATACTTCAGAAATGTGGTGTCAATGTTCATAAATAATTAAAAAGACTTTTCCAAAGTAGTTTAAAGTTATACTCTGTAAATGTATGTTATTGAAAATTGTGACTAGGTCTATTATCTATTATTTTGTTTCTATAATAGGTAGAAATAGATCAAAATGCCGGATTGGTGGTGTCTGTTGCTGGCGGCGCTGTTCGGCGCGTTGTCGGCGCTCGCAGTACCCGTTGTACTGTTCCTGTACTTCATCAGACCATTTGAGAAGAAACCTCCCATGGAGGAAGATTTTACCATCCCTATCACTTTACCACCGGTGAGTCATTTATTTTAATTTATTTATAAGGACCGTAATTGCTTACATACTCTGAAACCAATTACGAAAGTCAATACCTACATAATGCAATTGTCAATATATTTCAAACATTTCATTTTTTAGTTGTAGAGCATGTCACGTATCTATAATCATATCATATGTTATTCCTACTTAAATAATTAACGATACTCATTCATAAAGAGACTAGTAATACTTTTTATGTGGCTTCCTGGGATTTCCCACTGTATGTTGCCATTCTATAACTTTATAGTATACGATTATGAGATACCTACGTTTACAATACGTTTTTTGTAAAATCATAATATTCTTGAACCTTATTCTTTAATCAAAGTAAATGTTAAAAAATTTTTTTGCCTTTACCGCGTTTTTCCTTACAAGTAATAATTTTCGTTTAATCTCCTTCATCTTAATTTGTGGCGGAAAGCATAAAAAGACGGCCCGAGTTCGCTGTTAATTACAGTCGTCAATCAGTTCATTTTTACTTTATAGCGTTCTTTCTGAGGATACGAATTTGAAGTCAACAAACTTGTACTTTATTTCCGAGCTCTGCGCTTCTGCTTGATACTAAACAGAAAGTCGTGATTTTATAAGGAAAATGATCAGAGAAACGAACCACATCGCAACAAATAAACAACAGTAAAATTCATTTCTTCGTATTGGTCGAGCAGCAATGGGTGACTAATGTTTAAGGCGGCTACGATTTCCGTGACAAATTACCGAACCAGTTCTATGGCACTTATTACGTCATGAGCCCACTGGGGTTTCGCACGGACGAAAGCTACAATGAATACATTTTACCTATACATCAACTTTCCTCAACAATTAAAGCGACTTCAGAAGGATGCCTTTAACCAATTACTTCTAACAGTTTTGTATTATAGATACCGCTACTAATATGCCGAGTTCTGAATCGCGTTTAAAACATTTGTTCGAAATTTTGCATATATTTACAAGTTCTCGATATCAAACAATGGGGACCTAACGGCCTGGTCCCCATCATTGGTTCGACAGGTCGAGCAATTCTCTGAATCAAAGGGATCCTCCTTTTTTGCTTTAATTGCTCCTTTCTCTACGAGATTTTGGTTTTGTAAATTTTTTGGGCATTTGCAGGAAATCCTAAACGAATTAACCCGAGATGCGGGCAGTACTCCAGAAGGCGCACTCAACGCGATGCTTCAGTTCATCTTTCAGCAAAGTACGGCTGATACGCGCTGGTTGCGCAGGCGGATGGCCAATGAGCTAGCCGAATTGCTTGCTAAAACATCTTCGGGCAAGATATTTGAGTCGCTTACGGTACATATTATTATAACAAATAATTATATTGCGAACTTAACTGAAAAGGAATGTTTCTGGGCAGGGATTTCCTAGTGGCGAGTTCAGATTACGAATTTTATTAAACTAAACTTCTTTCGAATTCCGCGATATAATATGTGTGTATCTCAAGCTGTGCGCTACAACATATGCATTATTCATGTACCAAATTTTATCAAAATTGTTTAAGTTAGCGTAAAATCGCAACAGATAAGAAGACAAAGTCATTAGTACACTATAGTAAGACTATACTTTTAATCAATAGATAGATCCCCAATAATTTATAGTCTTAAGTAAAAGGACTGTTTCATAAAAATATTGGATTCATTGAAACCTTGCTTTTAAACATTATGGTCATAGAAATTATTACAGTAATAAATAAACTATCACATTGTTACCAGACAGTTTCCATAAAAGTAAGGTAATAAATATATTCAAGATCGATCGTTACTGATGGACTTGTATCTAGTCTATGTACTGTTAAAACTGAAACAAAGTTCGGAATTCAACAAGAAAACCTAGATGATTGATACTGGGATAAATTTTGGAAGAAATGGGTATACTATCTTTTTGACGACAGGAAATCGAATCACTACCTAGAATAGGAAAGAAAACTGATACTAGGCCTATTATTTTAACAGTTACTACTATTCGTTTTAGTTGCGTTCTTTGGAAGTGGGAACGGAATTCCCTAGTCTATCAAATCTTCGACTTGTCAGTGGTGAACTGGAAGATGACGGCGCAAGATTACGGTCTTTGGATCTGAGACTAGATTTAGCTTATGACGGAAGTTTCAGAATTGAAGTCGACGCGGTGATGCTTCTCGGAAAGATTGCTAATATATCTATTACTGGTAAGTGCTGTGTTATGCCAACACGATGCGAACTTCCTAATTAATATAAATGGTCCTGTCTTTCGTTCAAAATGGTTAATTTATCATGTTCTTGACTCAGCTTATTTAGGGTTTACGGTATTGTTTTACCATGTAACATAACATAACAGTTTTGGTAACATATTGTGGGAGACTGGTGCCTAAACTAAGCTTTTGGCCCGTATTTCAGGACACCAGGTCTCCCCCCAACACGACACAACAAAATGACAAACGATCATGAAATAATGTTTCATAAAATAAAATATGTGTGTGCGTGTGTGTGTGTTAGCGAGTGTGTGTGTGCGTGTGTGTGTGTGTGTGCGTGCGTGTGTGTGAGTGTGTGTGTTGCTGCATGAATTAGTGTTTATAATAAATATTGGGTGTAATTAGAGACAGGTCTATACTTGGAACGTCATCAGGTTCTCGGTATCTTCATAGTTAAGGGTTAATAGCCAGTTAGATATTTTCATTTTACATTTGATTTTGTTAAGTTCATAGATACCGAGAATCCTGTTGACCTTATTGTACAGAAACCCTAAACAGCAAAAGAAACGCTTAGAAAATTTAGTTTTAAAACGCGACTGTAAAGTGTCTGCTGGATTAAATCGACGCGTGTTAATGGGTAATGAGGGATAATAGGTGAGGTAGCCATGTTGTTTTAGGATAAGTTGTTCTATGAACAATTGTCGAACCGTAGTTTTATATTTATTATATTTTATTACTACATAACATTAGCGAACGAGATAACAGATGTAGTGATTGCATTTCATAAACACTAGCCTCAGAGTTGCCAGTTTCTCAAAAAGAAGTAAACTCTTTTCTTGATGAACCCACCACCTCATACATATCACTAATATAGTCTGACAAAAGATTACAAGTTCAATAGGTTTTTATTTTGAATTTTAGTTGAAAGTATAAGCGGGAATGTTCGTGTGATGTTTCGAAGGACGCCCTACACTCACTGGGCGCTGGCTTTCGAAGCACCTCCAAAACTAGAACTACGCGTACGAGGTCGATTCCAAGGGAGACAACTCAAGCCCAGACTGGCTGCATTAGTCGCAGCCCATATACGGCGAGCCGTCGCCCAGAGACATACGCTTCCTAACTATAAAATACGGTATACACCTTATTCGGATGTAATACTTTACAACATATTTGCCGTTGTTTTTATAATAATTCGCAAGGGTTTTCCGCATATCGATCAACGACATGGTCAACGTGATTTGAGCAAATTATCTGTTGCTATATCCACATAAAATATTCATTAAAAAACAAAACAGATTATATATCGAATTTACAGACTCTTAATAACGTTCTACATTTACAAATAATTGACCTAAAACCTCAATAATCTTCCGTTTCGAATTAGCGTTTGTTTGCGTAATCTTGTTAATGAACGTATTGAACGATTAAAGTATTGATATTAATGATGTGCTAATTGTAGGTACAAGCCGTTTTTCCCAAAGTCGGAGCCAGGAAGCACGGAAGGCGAGGATGGGCCAACTCCTCAGGGCCGGCTAACAGTTAGACTGGTGGAGGTCAGCCGACTATACTGGTCAGGAAACAACGGCATCGTGCGTGCCGCCCTTGCTGTCGACTCACACGCCTGGGTAATACATATCATTTTGATACCTCTATTATATTATAGACTCGACAAGGTATCTGTGAGAACGAGAGATAACGAGTAATGCTTTACATATTGGGTTAACTATTATTACAACTGATTGGAACTCAACAATATGATATTTATTTATTTTATGATATACGTTTTCAATTTAAGACAGGGATGTTTTAGTATCAAATAAGTAAATTTTTGAGTTAGCGATACAAAATAAAATACAATTAAAAAGTTTTATATTTTTCCGTTTGTGAAAATAAAATAATTACGTGTATACTTTATTTTGTTGTATTACAGGTATCACTCAGACGTGGAGTTTTGGTACTAGATGTAGTCCTGCCAGCAGTAACTGGACCGCTGGGACTCGTGTGTTGCCAGGGTGTAGGAGTTGTTCTGGTCGACACAGTAGTGCCAATGTCGCCAGCTTACAGAGCTGATCTGCGTCGAGATGACGTCGTCCTGGCCATAGATAATAAACCTGTAGCTAACGTTGCCCAGGTAATATTAAACACTCGATTGTTCTGAATTTTTAAAGTATTTATAATAAAAATACTTTGGTGAGAGTATTCGTTAATTCAAAACAATGAATCACTGAATAAATTTTATACCTTCTTTACAACAGTTTGAGCCTAAATTATTATGTGTATAATAAAAGCTTCTAATAAGTTCTGTTAAACTAGATATTAAAACCTATAAACTATTTCTGAAAACGTATTTATTTTTTAGGTGGGCAAGCTTCTAAGAAGTGTTGAACGTCGCGCTGTAACAGTGCGCGTGCGCCGGGGCGGGGCTGGCGGCGCCACGCGAAGAGATGAAGAGCCTAAACGGTTAAGAACTAACTTTTCCTTCCGTAGAGTGTCAGAAGTCATGGAGGGAGTACGTCTCCAAGGAATGCGCTCTGCAACCTCAAAAAATAATGTTCATGTAAGTTAAAGATCATTATTTATTATGGCATATCTATGACAAAAGAAATTAAATTCTATTACTTAACCCACAGGAAACAGATTCCCCATCAAAAACAATTGAACCGCAGAACGACGTCGACCAAGGGAAGCAGAAAATCGAGATTGCCCGTCAATTAACAAAGTCCTCCGATCAAATAGGCCCTAGCAATTTTAGTTTGCGGAAACGCCGATGTTCCGTTGAAAACAAATCCTCTGATAGTTCAGCCGGCAGTACTCCTCCAGCGTCTGGTGCTAGTACACCACTAAGACAGGTCACGACTAACAAGACAGTAAAACACCCAGATATACCAATCATAAGAACGGATTCATCGGAATGTAAGGAGAAAGAAGTCACCGCAGAGGAAGATGACCAAGCTTTCGAAGCTGGTGGTCCGAGACAATGCGAGCATGTAGAAATTTGTCAAATGTTCTGGACTAAAAGTGTCCAACTCAAACCGATCATTCCATTCGATGAAGAGACAGACTTTAAACTAAATGAAAACCATAAATACCTTAATATAAACGTCTGGGTAACGGTACCCGGTGAGAAGGAAGAAGTATTATTGGGTTACTTAAATATCCCCTTAGCTGCTGTACTTTCTGAATGTCAAGATTCAACCGTTCCGCATCATATGAAACGTTACCAGTTCTTGCCACCTGATGTTGATATTAAATTTAGGTAAGTTTTCTTACTATCATCACATTTTGTCATGTATCATTATTAAAAAGGTTTTTTAATATGAATGGGTGGTATAGATCAATAAAATAAACTACTCGCTACGTGCTTTATTACTCCGGTTTATTATTTTTGACGGGCTGGACAGGTATGCATTCACCATTTCTCACATATTCGTGGCACTGAATGCATCCATTGACAGTGGTATTATAAATTCATAAACAAATATGTTAAGATAAATATTTTTTACTTTTTCCATAACCTTAGATACTAGTAGTCTCTCCTAAAACCTGCATACTAATCAAACTCCTCTTACAGCAAGAGCCACAAGCTAGCATCGCACGCGGGCTTCGAGCCGTGCCTGTGTTTCGGCGACGCGCTGGTGTGGTGGGAGTGGGAGGGCGCGGGCGCGGCGCGCAGCCCGCCGCGCGCGCGCGCCGCCTCGCCCCCGCGCGCGCAACCCGTGCTCACCGCGCACGACTTCGTACGCACACACTTCCATAGGTCCACGCAGTGTGATTTCTGCAACAAGAAGGTAATTATATCTAAAAGGTAACAATGTGAAAAAATAAAGAATAAAAGAAATGCTTTATAGACAATACACTCACGTACCTTAAATCTAGAAATAAATAAACAGCAAATAGTATGTTGAAAAAGGGCGGACACAACATGTTTTTGTACTAAAAAATCCTCGTAAGATACTAACTTGTCTGAGAAAAAATAAATATGAGATTTCCTATAATATATCTATACGGACATATTATACTGGCCTATAACCCACTCCATTCCATCTTACCACGTCAAATAGAGGTCACAAGAGTTCCTCCTATTACCTAGACCACTTAATGTCCCTCTATGCAAAGAGTTCTTGTTGCTTCACAAAGCCATTTACCAAAGATTAAAAATTAACCAATTTAAAACATTGTGCCAATATGTTATTAATAGGTTAGAGATATATGCATTAAAAAGTAGCAAATCAAATGAAATACAACAGTTAAATAATCAAACCCATTCGTGGATGATGTAGGTATTTAATTATGTATATTAGAAACTTGGCATTGAATTCACAGACTCGGTTACATGTGCGTGTCGTAAAAAACTAAATGTAAGCGCAATATTGGCACAGATTCATACTAAAATTTGTATGAACATAGAACCAGGTTTTAAATATAAACTCTTCATTTGAATGAAATGCCAAATACTAAATACGTTCATATTAAATAAATAATAACATAATATATTATATATTTACGAATAAATATTTATTTATTTGCTTGTTCAACTCACACATAATTCTAAAAGTATTTATTATTTAGTTTTTAAACTACAATATTTTAATAATTATTGTCGATATAGATTTGGCTAAAAGATGCGATGCAATGCCGTAACTGCGGTCTCTGCTGCCACAAGAAATGCGTCGCAAAATGTCAAGAGTCATCTCCGTGTGTGCCCAAGCAGGATAGAGGTATGTATGAAAAAATAAATGTTATTATCTTTACGAAACAATATAATTTAAAAACTTTATAATAGCTATTAATAACTCAAAACGAACTGACGAACGGAAATATCGCAATTTAAATAGATAGTTAGTTATCTTAATAAGTTATCTTAATTTTGATTGATTGACCTGATTTAAATTTTTGGTTAAAATCTCAACTAATGTTTGCTATGTCATTTGCTTTATTTCTAATCCATGGACATCTCATTTATTAAAACATATGTTTAGTAGTTTGCGCAATACGGCGATTGCACAAACTGATGGACATCAATCAGCCAAAAAGAATACCTTTCATCAATGAATCCCTATCAATAACTGAATTAAATTTAAGCAACTACATAATAGTACATAGTAGTATAGTAAACAATAGATATGAGAGACTTGCAGAAAAAACTCTGTAAAAAGGGAAAGTAGAAAGACCTTTAACCTGTTTCAACGCGTTGTTTATATACATACTACACAATTGCAGATCATGTTCCTTTACATTTCCTCAATAAACTTCCCTTTTTAGATGCTTCAATCCTTCCGCGAATTATTTTGAGCTATACCGAATTTAAACATTGAGTGCGATGTTTCACTTTGTAATGTATATGTAGCCTTGCTTTGTTTGAAAAAACGCCTTACGGTAGATAGGTTTAAGTGGTATAACCTTGCCGTGGGGCCACAATTTGCCCCATTGTACTGGAATGATATACCGGTCTTAAATAAAAATCTTGTGAAAAATTCTTTTCGTCTCCATTCCTTTATCTCACCCCTGTATTCACATGATTGTTATGAGCCTTTACTGTCCCGGTCAAAAGCTAAACGTTTCACATGCCCTTTTCCTTGCTTAGGTCCACGGGACATAGTGACGACTAACCACGAAACTAATCATCAGGTGACCCTGCTGAGTTGCCCGTCATAAAATAAGAAACTAATCCCTTTGTTTTCTCTGTCCTTTATTCAATTAAAGTTATTGAGGCAGTAACGCACACATTTAAAGCTTTATTTTAAGCGATACTTATTTATTTTAAAGGAGTTAATGTTCTTTCACCTGTCATTATAACAAACTGCTACATTAAATATATTTTCAAGGAGATTAACAGCTCAAAATAAACATTTTATGCTTGAAAAGGGCATGTTTTTGCACGTGTCACTGTTTAAAATACACTTTGACATTTTGCCAAATATTTGGTTTCCTGCAGCCAAGCCGTGGATGTAAACTAATTCGGTCACTGACTTTCCTGGATAATGCGTGATCATTCTCTTCTGACAAAAACCGTTTTGCACTCATTATGTTAATTACGACTTTAAAATACGTCGACAGCTCGTCTTTGTGTTTTTTTTTATATCCTCTAATGCTAATTTTAGCTTAAAACAAAATTTGCACAAAATATTTACATCAACTATTTTTGTAATCAACCTAACGATCTATTACGAGGCATTACTTATATATTAATAGTTAATTGCATAGTTAAAAAGAAAAATAAAATCCACTAACAATAGTTGCAAATATTACATAACGTATCGCATATTGCACTCTTAACGCATTGTACTGAAAACAATAAAAACTATAGATCGTGATAGGAATATCAAAGACGTATGATATGATACACACATATAAACCTACTTTCGGTTGCGTGAATTAATCGCGGAAAACTAGTGCTCTACTTACTTCGTAAGTGATATAAACGGTTATTAAAGCGCTTCGTGTGATTTTCGCAATGACGTGGAGAAATAGTGCTATTTTTTTATGCATCACATACGCCATATTATAAAATCTGCCTTTCAATTCTAACCTTGACAGCTTTTCTTGATCTATTCTTACGTTACTTTGATAAAATAACTTACGTTTACTTGAGATTTTGTTTGTATACAATATAGAAGTAAATATTTATAATCTGTGATTCTAATTCTATAGTATAATGTATAGCTGTTTTTAGGTGTAATTGTTTTTTAAATATAAATATCCCTTATTCAAGTACCTAACATGGATGGTTATAATTAAGTTATATCTATAACAGAACCTACGGGATCGGTATGCCAACCCCCAGAGCTGATAATGACAGAAGCTGACGTCATAGATCCTGATTCGGAAGATGATGAAAAGGAGAGGAAGGATTCTCTCGATGTTCACGAAGAAGGTAATTTGATAGCTGCATATATTTGCCTTCAGTTATTTTAGCACTTTGCTAGTTTTCAATACTGATAGTTATTTGTAGACTAAAAAAATACGACTGCTATTTGATGGCATTTGTGGCAAAATTAATTAGTTTAAATGTCGGTTTATGTATTTACATCGGCTTTGACTTTGATAAGGTTTCATGTTTTTTAAAGGACATCTTATACGATTTGAAATTAATTTTACCACAAGCTAATGTATAGTCAACAAAATATATACTCAAAGCACATCAAATACACATTTAAAAATTCGAATAAAATAATAAAGAATGCTCAAGAGTATTTTACGATAGAACATTTTCCATTTTGCTAGTCAATTACGTTTTTTTTTAATACATAGGTAGTTGTACTATCTATACTTAAAATTGCCACCATCTTTTTCTAAAATTGCGCTACTAATTTATATTTCTTACATAATGATATAATATTTCTGGAGTTATTGGCTTAAACAAGTAAGCAATTTTTTATTGTATGTTAGACAGCACATTGTTTCTTTTTCTATTTCTACTCACGTTGCTAATATTTTTATAATTTCTGATTTGCTTTTTTTTGTGTACAGACGAGCTATTCGAATACTGAAGAGTGGTAGTTAGCACCTGGATTTTCCTCGATTTATCTCAGCCGGTTCAATCAGGTTTATCTCATTTTTGTTTATAACCCGGACATAGAGAGTTCGTGCTATCATTGAGGTTGTATAAGGTCCCCTAACATTCATGATCGTCCCTTATTACGGCAATATGAAAACCAATGCTACACTCTAAGGGATCAGTTACACTATTACACCTCTTGAGTCACTCCATAAAATTATTAGAAATTCCATTTTGCAATTGAAAAACAAATTATGAACAGTGTTGCCACCCTTACGAAAATTTATTTCAGTAAAACCCCAACGCAATTTCGTTGTGCTTTCTCGAGTGTATCCAATTATCGCACACTTAATAACCCACACTAGGTCATACGAAACACCTTCCTAGCTCTGATTAATTGTACCAGTTAATGTGTACCCCCGAATTCCTCATTAGGAAATGTACGTAACGAAATAATTGTTCTGGTTTTCAAGGATTCTCGTTAAGAAACCGAACAATGCAATGATCTTAAATCTGAGATCTCGATTGCCGTGCATCCCCACTCGTATTGTGATCGTAATCGCCTGTAGGTACGTGATATTCTATTGTCTGCATAAATTTTATTTCGTCACGATTGAATTTGTCATTTGTTTTGGTACCTAATATAGTTAGTGAGTGATGTTTCTTTTTATTTTTTTTTATCTTTTAAAGTTGTTCTGCATGTGACGTGTAGTGAATAGGCTGTCCTAGTCAATATGGGCTACATGTGTGTTTTTTCATGACGTAGTCGGTGGAGCAATGAGTGCGCTGGTTGCAGGGCTCCGGCGCGCCGGCTCCGCGCACTCCTTGTCCGCACCGAAGACAAATGCCTCCTCGAGATCCCTCCCACCATCGCCGAGCCATACTCCGAGGTAAATTCATATTTAGCTACAGTTCTCTTAATTCTTCTTTATCTGTTTCTTGAACTTTTTCTAGGACTAGTTTGAAGGTAGGTAGCAACGTATATGATTGAGGTATTTGAGGTTATACTAAAGAGAAGACGTTAAAACAAATGGTTTATTTATAATGTTACATGACGTCAAATTAAAGACAAAGATATCTTATCGTTCTGGGAGTATTTGTTATGGTTTTTTTTATAAGAGCGGGCAAACGAGCAGGCGCGTCCACTGATGTAAAGTGATTAGCGCCGCCCATAAGAACTCGCGTTGTCACGAGTGTGTTACCGGCCTTTTAAGGATAGGCTACTTACTTCTTACTTTCTTCTATACCTATTTAATTCCGTGACACACAAAGACTAGGGCAGCAACAAGTTTGAAGAGCAGTGGTTGCGTGTCGCAGGAGACAGTCGCTGGAGGCGGGCAACCCGTTCAGCGCGTGCGGCGAGACGTGGGCGGCGCGGGGCGGCGTGGCGGCCATGCTGCGGCCGGCGCTGCGCAGCGCGCTGCCCCCGGACGCGCTGCTCGCGGCCGCCAGGGACTCCGCGCCTGACCTCGCTGCTAAGCTCTCCGCTACGCAGATACATGATATGGTAACACTTCTTGCGTCTACTTACTTCTAAACGCATATTGCTTAAAAGGACAAGAATAATTAAGGAAGTAAGTTTAAGAAAAATCATTACCTATTTCTTTCATTATGTGAAGGTCTTCTCTTGCGACTTAACTTAGAGGCTCTAAATACCAGATGGATACTTAAGAGCTGCCTTATTTCGATCGATCCTTATTTAAATATTTTATAATTAAATGTTAACAAAATAAACAGAATTAGATCTATTATTTTTCATTCCTTCCCTAACAATAAAGTAATACATCAGTTATATATGATATTTATTTCAGTTGCAAGCAGTACGCGAAGAACTATCAGCGCTAGACGCAAGCGGTGACGACGGTGGGGAGAACCGCGCATGCGCACTCACAGCGCTCATGCTGCACTGCTGCGCCGCTGCCCAGCTCGCTCAACAACGAACTGACTCCAACTCCTGAACAGGCCCTTCATTATCATACGAGCCTTATGTGACCCTAAATGCCTTTTCACGTGAATACGGTTTGAAGACGGTTGCCGAATGCTTAGTAAGGAATATGTGTCGATTGAAATAATTTTAACCATTATTTGGTCAATTTTGGTCATCTGTTTTGGTCGATGTTGGTCCGGTGATCGTCTTTAAACTATTCATGTGAAAAGGTCAACCCAACGTGTGAACAGACTCTGTGATTGATTCGGTGTTATGCATTCTCGCTTGTCTTTTAAATGATGCTCGGTTGTGTTGGGTTACCTTCTTGTACAGATGGCGTGGTGACCCGCTCACAAAACCATTAAATGCATTGTTCATTGTGATTTTGTTTTGTTTTATTAAATCCTTTTAATGATATCTCCGTTTCATATCTAAGATGTATCGTCTAATAGATTCCATAAAAGCTATCGCCAAATTAATTTGGCTAATATAATCATATATTCAGATCTAATACCCTCTCAGTTACACTTTTAATGAACTTTACCTATCTGTTGGAATACAATGACATGTGTCAACACACAAACAAAAGAATCTACAGACGTAAGAGCATGATGTTACAAAATTCATAGTCTCAAGGTCATTAGCAGTTTACATTTCCGCACATATCGCGAGGACCAAAGATCCATTTTCCTGTACCAAATGCGCGACCAAACACCTAAGAACTACGTCGAACTCCGTGGAGTTGGCTAAACTCCAGCTTTTCCTGAAATAGCACAAAGGATCGACCTCTGCTTTAACGATGAAAAAACTTCTGCGAAATGTCAGTATACAAACGGAAAATTTTGTGAATAATCAACTCGGACTTGCTTTCCTGAGTCACGTCAGATAAACAAGAAGCTTATAGAAATTTACTTTTTTCATCAATTTATTTTTCGGAAATTCTTTCAAATATCTCTATACTGCAACGAATACTTACCGTCTGTTGTCTATATACGTATCTATATAAGTATACGTAAAAAACCGGTGACGCATAATACATCTTACATTTAAGGAAAATGCATACGCTAAGCTACATCTCGTAAATTGCAAGCAAGCTCAATTTCAGAATTAATCATACCATGATATAGCACATTCATGAATAATCAAATGAGCACATTACAAAATAGAGCGTTCACCGCTTGCTGGTGGAGTGATGAAATGTAACAGAAATGTGAAATATTAACAATTTTAATATATTAGATGTAAAGTGGGTCATGAGAGAAGGAAGCTACTTTCATACATTCAAGGCTGCTTTAATGAAATTAAAAGTAATGCATAATTTCAACTTAAATCATTTTTGTAACATTGTGTCATTTAGGAGGTAATACCTATTAATTGGAACTCTTACGATATTGTGCCTATTTCGTTATAAGTCAATCTTTACTCTATAGAGTATAGATAAACAAAGGCTTCTTCCGCGTCTTTGTGTTGGTTCGGAATAATCTCTAATATTATTTAACCAAATTTTGTGCGTTTAGCATTATTATAAATATATCTACATTTATAGGCAAATTTTCTATTGGCGAAGCTGGGATATTGTCTAGTAAAATTGCTTTCAGTGATTTCGTATGTCTAAAAGTCTAAAATCCAGGATTAGGTTATTAAAACATTTAATTTAAACATAATATGTACATTTTTAAATTGGGGATACCTTCATTTGATGTTACATTAACATATTATAATGTAACAATCTGGACAAAAAATATATAGATAATTACTTAAGTCGTTTTTTAAAGATTGTTCCCTAGGAATAAACCTAATATATGTAGAATCTCTGCCTTTATTTGATTTAACTTTGAATAAATAATTTGAGTTTAATTGTTGGAACTAAATTTTAGCGAGGGAACTGCGTAATATTCATGCCACAACATTGTCAAAAACTTATGTCGTCTAATAAAAATCATACTCCGGATGTAGATAAAGCCATAACCAATAGTCAACAAACTTGTTTATTTACTTACACTATGAATAAATTCACATGATACGGAACCGGGGCACGAGATATGAAAATATCGTTTGGCAAAATTTCAAGGTTGTCAAAGTTGAAAATCTGCGTCTCTGTTTGGCCAAGACATGCAAACAGTGCATTGAACGAGAGCGGACGTCAAATTGACGTAAATACATACATTAATGATCAGCTGCTCTTGGCTAATGCTAATAAATATTATCATCTAAGTTTTGCGTTTTATACAAGATCTAATGATAGTTACTACGCACATTTAACTTTGGACTGACTTCTATTTCAAAATAATAATCAATTTTAAGTTAAAGATCTCTGATGCGTTTGTCTGTTAACGATACAGATAAATCAATCTAAATATATTTAATTCAAAGGTGACTGACTGACATAGTGATCTATCAACTGGACGGATCGGGCTGAAATTTGCCATGCAGGTAGATGTTATGACGTAGGCATCCGCTAAGAAAGGATTTTGATCAATTCTACCCTCAAGGGTATAAAATAGAGGATAAAAGTTTGTATGAAATTCCACGCGGGCGGAGTCGCGGGCAACAGCTAGTTTAGAATATATAAGTAAACCTTCATCAAGAGTAAGTGCTACCAAAGTGTACCAAAGGCACAGTCGGGGCGGGCTACTAGTAATAACATTAATGCAATACCTAGATCCTACCTCTTTGTTACAACTACAATAAGGTATGTACTTACAAATAAGGTAAAAATGTTAATTTGAGAAACACGCTTAAGCAATTTAATAAATAAATACTTAGGTGGTAGAGCCAAGCCTTAGGGCTACATTGGGCCGGCTCGCCCGGGGTGGAACCACCCTCCCACAGAAAATCGGCGTCAAATAATGACATCTAGCAATAGGTGTCATTGTGTTTCGTCCGATGAGTGGGAGTGCCGGAGGCCCGTATCCTATTCCTTTCCTAAACCTCACCCTTTCCCGTTTTAATTCCTTTCAAACCATTTATTCCCTACCCCCCCTCTTAAAAACAAAATTCAAAACAATGACAGCGGTGTTAAAAAGATCACTACCCCAGGAGGGTACCGGCGCTACATGTACCGGAGAATCCCTCCCTGAACCGCAAAGTTTAGGCTGCCCCGTGTATTCTGGGGGGGGGCAAAACTCCGATCAAATTCGTTCGAGGCAAAAGAAAAAGGCTGTCCTCGTCAGCCCCGACTACTTTAGTTGTAGATTTCTCAAATATTAGGGGGCTTCATTCCAACTTAAACGCCGTTCACCAACATCTTGAAACGGCTAGGCCGGCCTTGCTCTTTTTGACTGAAACGCAGATATCCGAACCCTCCGACATTTCATATCTACGATATCCTGGCTACCACCTTGAGCATCACTTCTTGTCTCGCGCTGGGGTATGCGTCTATGTCAGGGAAGATATCTGCTTTCGTCGCCTGGACGTTCTTGAAGGTCAGGACCTATCCACTATGTGGATACGTGTAGATTGCGATGACCATCCCCGCATCTATGCGTGTCTCTATAGGTCCCATAGCGGTAACACCGAAACTGACCGACTCGTTGAGCACATACAGTTGGCTACAGATTCCGTACTCGAACAGATTCCCTCCACTGAAATCGTCATTCTTGGCGATTTTAACGCTCATCACGCCGAATGGCTTGGATCACGTACAACCGATCACGCAGGGAGGTCTGTTCACGATTTCGCTCTTGCCTATGGTTTGACACAGTTGGTTTCCTCGCCTACGAGGGTTCCTGACGTGGAAGACCATCAGCCTTCACTGTTGGACCTTCTGCTGACCTCCCATCCGGATGGCTACGAGGTGAACGTCGATGCTCCCATCGGCTCTTCCGATCATTGCCTAGTCCGGAGCTCAGTGCCGGTAACACTCACCCAAAAGCCGCGCTATGCTGGCAGCCGTCGTGTGTGGCACTACAGGTCAGCAGATTGGGACGGGATGCGGTCTTTTTTTGCATCCTACCCATGGAACGGAGTTTGTTTCGCGATGGATGACCTTGATGCTTGCGCCGACTCAGTCGCCGACGTCGTGCTTCAGGGCATGGAATTATTTATCCCTAGCTCTGTGGTACCTATCGGTGGCAAGTCCCAACCCTGGTTTGATCAGTCCTGCAGACTGGCGTCACGCCGAAAGCAAGATTGTTATCGAACCTGGGCCAGCGCGGTTGCATCCAAGAGTCCAAACACAAGTATCCTTAAGAAAGAATACAACTTCGCCTCCAGGTCCTTCAAAAGAGTAATTGCTAAGGCGAAATCTGAGTACATTGCTAGGCTTGGCGAAAAACTTGCCCGTCTTCCCTCCGGAACTCGTACCTTTTGGGCACTCGCTAAGTCAGTGCAGGGGAATTTCTGTAAGCCATCTCTTCCATCCTTGCGCATGGAGAATGACTCGTTGGCCCACACGGCAAAGGAAAAAGCCGACCTTCTTGGCTCTCTGTTTGCCGCCAACTCGACCTTGGATGATAAGGACAACATACCGCCTACCATCTCGCGGTCTGAGAGCTTTATGCCCGAAATAAGCTTTACCCAGCGCACTGTACGTAAAGCTTTGTTCTCCTTAGGCATTCATAAGTCCAGTGGCCCCGACGGTAGTCCTCCTCTTGTGCTGAGGACATGTGCTCCGGAGTTGGCACCGGTTCTTACGCGACTTTTCCGGCTCTCCTACTTCACAGGCGTTGTCCCGAAATCTTGGAAGACAGCTCTTGTCCACCCGATCCCTAAAAAGGGTGATCGCTCAGATCCGTCTAATTATAGACCTATTGCCATCACCTCCTTGCTCTCTAAAGTAATGGAGTCGGTTATCAACCGCCAGCTCCTTGGGTATCTTGAAGATCACCAGCTGATAAGTGACCGCCAATATGGCTTTCGTCACGGTCGATCGGCTGGTGATCTTTTAGTTTACTTAACTCATAAATGGGCTGCAGCTGTTGAGAGTAAGGGTGAGGCTTTAGCCGTAAGCTTGGACATAGCGAAAGCCTTTGATCGAGTTTGGCACAAAGCGCTTCTCTCGAAGCTTCCTTCCTACGGGCTTCCCGCGAAATTGTGCCAGTGGGTAACCAGTTTTCTTGCGGAGCGATGCATTAAGGTCGTTGTCGACGGATTTTGCTCTGATTCCAAACCCGTGAATGCTGGTGTCCCTCAAGGCTGCGTCTTGTCTCCCACTCTGTTCCTTCTGCATATCAATGACATCCTGCAATTTGGCAGTATTCATTGCTATGCAGATGACAGTACTGGTGATGCATTATATACCGGCCGACGCACTCTTTCCCGGGATCACGTCATTGAGAGTCGGAACGAACTTGTGTCTCAAATCGAGCTCTTGCTTGATAAAGTCTCGACTTGGGGTCGGACTAATTTAGTCGAATTTAACCCCAAGAAGACACAGGTCTGCGCGTTTACCGCGAAGAAAACACCCTTTGTCGTATCCCCTCGGTTTGAGAATACTCCCCTTGGTACCACAGCCAGTATCGGTGTTTTGGGCGTCAACATCTCGAGCGATGTTCAATTTCGAGGTCATTTGGAAGGTAAGGCCAAGCTGGCCTCACAAAAGCTCGGCGTGCTCCAGAGAGCGAAACAGTATTTCTCGCCCAAACATCGCCTCATGCTCTACAAAGCGCAAGTGAGGCCACACATGGAATACTGCTCTCATCTCTGGGCCGGAGCCCCTCAGTATCAGCTCCTTCCATTTGACCGCCTTCAACATCGAGCGTCTCGGATGATTGACAGTACCGACCTTACTGATCGGCTTGATTCCCTGGCACTGCGAAGAGATGTCGCGTCTTTAAGCGTTTTCTACCGCATGTATCATGGGGAGTGCTCAGAGGAGTTGTTCGGTTTGATACCTGCCGCTGATTTCCACCACCGCACTGCACGCCACAGGTTACAATACCATCCTCACCACCTTGACAGCTGGCAGTCAAGTACAGTGCGTTTTCGCAGGAACTTTTTGCCACGCACGACCATCTTGTGGAATCAGCTTCCTCATGCAGTGTTCCCGAACAAATACGACTTGGGGACCTTCAAAAAAAGAGCGTACCTATCCTTAAGAGGCCGGCAACACACTCGTGACATCACGAGTGCTCATGGGCGGCGTTGATCACTTTCCATCAGGTGACGCGCCAGTTCGTTTGCCCCCT
>JADANM010001663.1:7414010-7429869 GCA_026213755.1 Eurema hecabe | reverse complement strand
AGACTACTGTTCCATTTAAAATAATATTTTTTTATTAACTATTTTGCCTGCGTCGGAACTCAGAACTCGGATCTTACAATAAATCACAATTTATTTTAGTAGACTTTTAAAGATCTTTAAGTTGAGAATTCAAGTTCACTGACCGTGACAGTTGTCAATTGTCATTATATGATCTGTTTATCTGTCATTGAGTCAACTGATTTTTGACTTTTGAGTTTTTTTGTGGTACTGTAAACAAAGTGCATATTTTTGTATTTTTAATAATAATTAACATAAATATATTATAAATCGTGTATCTATTACTTACTTTAAAGCTTAAATACAAAAATTGCTTACTGTTAAACACATCTGTTAATATTTGAAAATAAACAAAGTTGCAAAAACGTAGCCTTGGAACGCTAGAACATAGTATAAATTTGGAACAAGTCTAATTTATTTATAGATTATATGGCCTGAAAGCACATGCTACAGAGAAAATTAGTTCAAATTGCGTTTTACCAGTGTAAAAACGTTATACAATCGTGATCTTAAAAAATTGTAGCAATGGCTTCAGCTGTTACCAGGGTTATTTTAAGGTGTGAAGAAGCACAAGAAACACAAGCTCTAGGTAATAAAAAAGGCTTAAAATGTTAAACGGACTCTTTCAGTCGCATTTAAAAAAAGGTCTAAAACTGTAACTCTGCCTTATTATTGTTGTGTTTTTAACTTGCCATAAAAGGTGCCATATATTTAGTAAAAAAAATGAATAAGACACATATAAAGGTTGTTTTCTTATTTATTCCAGATTTATCAGAATGTCAGTTAATGCAAGTACCTGATGCAGTATATCATTTGATGCGACACACAGAACTGAAGAGCTGCGATCTCAGCGGAAATGTCATTACGAAAATACCACCAAAGTTTACTGTTAAATTTAGTCTTATTACAGGTAATTTTATAAACTATATACTAATATATAAAGCTGAAGAGTTTGTTTGTTTGTTTGAACGAACTAATCTCAGGATCTACTGGTTCGAATTGAAAAATTCTTTTTTTATTGAATAGACCATTTATCGAGGAAGGCTTTAGGCTACATAACATCACGCTGTGACTAATAGGAGCGAAGATATAATGGAAAATATGGACAAAACGGGGAAAATTATTCATCTTTGAGGGCTTCCTTATTACAAAAATAATATGTATGAAAGAATTATTCCTCTTTAAATGATCTAAAAAAAAGTCCGCGACAGTATATAACTATCTTCTAAGATTGACTCACTATAACATAATAATAGAAATAGATCCGGCGGGGACGAAGTCGCGAGCAACAGCTAGTTTTTATTATAAATATATTTCAATAATTGGGAAAATATCAAAAATATTTTTATGTTTTAGATTTGAACCTCTCAAATAATCAAATGGCAAAGTTACCAGATGAACTATGTACGCTGGCATACTTAGAGCGACTGGACATCTCCCACAATTCCTTTGTAGCTCTTCCTCACATAGCGTTCCAGTGCCCCAGTCTACACACACTGCTTGCACATCACAACCAAATTATCGGTAATTATTTAATTTTTTTATAATTTCTTAGTTTGTTCCTATATCCTATATTAAAAAAATATCCTATATTAAACAATAAAAAAACTATTGTTATCTTTTTTGCAGAAGTGGATGTTGATAGATTAGCAAGATCGCGTGCTATTGAATATGTAGACTTAAGTGACAACCCTATTCCACCCCGCACACATGAGGAACTGAAGCAACTCACACATCCACGGATATCTATCTCTGAGAGACAAAAGGAGGACTGGGAAGAGGATCTCATACTATAGAAATTATTCCCCCTACCTTTATTGAGTAGATTAAAACTTGTGAGCGATCAGTTCAATATTGTGTCTAAGAGACTACTGGTCCGCCCATCAACTGTGATGTAACTGCTTTGCAATAAATACTGATAGTAATTCTAGTAATTTAGATTATAATTAAGATTAAGGATGAAAGTCATAACTCAAAATATTTTAGTTAGGTGCTCAAATTGTGCTTAGTACTTAATAAACATTGTGTTGTATATTAATGTGATAAATTCTGTTTTTGTAAAATGTTTGTATATAACTTTTTTACATCATTCTTATAGTCCTGCTTATATACTACTGGTAATAACTGTATCACTTTAATTTACCCGTTCAAAGTGTTCTCTCATTAAAGAAGTACATATTTTGAAGGCATATTATCAACAACGATTTCCATTATTTTAATACTGTTTCTTATTTCTTAAAGCAGGACATCTCAGTGCTCATTATCTTATAAAAAAACACTTTTAAACACAAGTACACAAACGTTTATTTCATTTAAATAATAATAAGATGTAAGAAGAGAAGACTAGACTAGACGCAAGAGTATTAACGTCAATACGAAAATATTATTTACTTAATAAAGTATTTTCTAATATATTTTATGGGCTATTAAACCCAAAATGAATAACCAAACCTTTAGTTTATATATTGTGTTATTTTAAATTTTATTTGTTAGTCTTAAAACAACAAATTCAACTACATTAAAAAGTGTTCATAACTCTTATTACAATAAATCTACTATTGGATATCTACAAGGCTATTGTTACTTTGGATATAGTAACAAAATTATATATGTATGTAGTAGTAGGATTGCATAGTCCGCTGTATTTCATTACGGCTAGCCGTTTTTAAAAACAGGGCCTTTTTGTAATGCGGTGGTTCAACGATTAGCGACGATACCTACGTCATTCAATACGGCTAGCCGTAATGCAATACTGAATACGGGCTACAGCCTACAAGAACAGGCACAGCGGATTTATACAATCCGACTAAGACATATACTATTTTATATGGCAACATTCTGCAGCTTTTATAAAATTTGCAAATAGTTGGGTATGAAATTTATCAACGCAAAAATAAGATGTCTTTACTGATGGTAAACAAAATAATAAATGCATTTGGAAGTTTTATTTTTTTATTCCTTCACTGATTACGTCATATTATGTCCCTCAAGTATATAGTTTTTTTTTTACCATGAAAAGTATTAAAGATCAAAATCAAATACATACATAGCAACTTTTTCGCAATATGCTTAATCACCATTAGTCATGAAACTGGTACTTTTTATTGAAAAAATATATAGTACTTATATGACAAACTGTCAAAAAATTCAACATTATTTCTTGGACCGAAAATTATAAAATATTTTTAATCAAAAAGCCGTTATATCTCCTAATGGCAGGAGGAGTAGAAGATGATCCTAAATTGAAAGGCATAAGCCGATATTTTAACAGTGAAACAAACAGAGGACGGGCTAATGTTAGTTTTAATATGATATCCTGAACATAATAATATATAACAACTACTTTAACTGAGAGTCGCAAATAAGGATCGAAGATAGGAGAAAAATTTCTTGTCAAGTTCTAGTGAATTTGTGCTGATAATTTAGTATAATTGTAGGAAAACAATTTATTGTATGAAAGGTCATTTACATACGTATCAAGTGGCCAAATTCGAATTAAAATAAGGACGTTTTTTCCATCTTAAATTTTAAACGAAACTCCTTTATCCTATCCTATCCAACTACCCGACTTATATTATAAATTTTAGAGTTTGTGAGAATGTATCTAATATCTATGGATCTATGTTTGTTATTCTTCCACGCAAAAACGGCTGGACCGATTTAAGTGAAATTTGGTATATAGATAGGTGATACCTTGGATTCTGGAATGACACATGGGATACTTTATAATATCCCGGAGTAAGTTTAAATCGATATTGTATAGATTGTTATAATAGCATTTACTCGGTACCTACTTCAAAATTATAAAAAAGTCGGTTTATTTCAGTAAAAAAACATTTTATTAAAATTGAATACAATGTTTTTCAGGTAACTAAAGCAACTTACGCTTTATTAGCTATATACTATGTGTATTATAAATTATTTAAATCTTCGCCAAAGAAAACTCCTACTAAGTAATAGTAAAACAAAATGAATCTAAATTCCAGTCTATATTTCAGTAAGTAATTTTAATCATAATAGCATAAACTTTAAAAATAATACGTATTTTTTCGAATTAAATTCCTTTATAATTTTTTGTGCTAGTATAATTTTTTATTAGGTATAAAAAATCTCTTAATAATATTAGTTAAAGGGAAAACAAGAAGCATCAAGCAAGTAGAATCTGATCTGTCAATGTCAATGTTGGTCAATAATCAAAATTCGAAACTGACACTTTCATTCCATCAGCCTCCTACTGTACATTTTCAGGTTGTTATTACATAAGATTTACCAGGTATTTTTTTAAACTATATAATAATATTGTTTAACACAGAGATATTTCCAAAACTATAGTAAAGAATCTGTATCGTTTTATACGTTTCTAACCTTACATTTTAATCGTGTAACAGAATGGCCGGAGAACCAGTCGATGAATCCCAGTTTAAGGGTCTTTCGAGATACTTCAACAGCTACACGAACAGAGGCAGGGCTAATGTATGTACCTTTAGCTTTAACAATAACTATATTTTATTTTCTCAGGCATATTGGAAATTGAGTAGTATTATCAATATAAACATGCAGCTTTATATATTATATTCTACCTGCGGCCGCGAGTTTACTTAGTATCATTATCGATATAGAAATTCTATAAGAAGTTATTATAGACAAAAAATTTATTCAATGTCTAATAAGATACTCTGGTCAATCACCACTGCTAGTCTGGAGCTATATTTTTTTTTGTTACAGACAGCCAAGGCTACCTATGCTTTCTTCGGAGTTGTGATACTTTACCTAACATTAAAACCCAAGAAGGCAGCAGCGAAGTAAGATGTGGGACTTTACATGTATTGCGTTTATTTAAGTGATAATGTTTTCAGTTCGATCAGTGTATTATAGTGATATTAAAATCATTTAAAACTTCTGTGTTGTATTTTTGCGCCATGTTCTTAATTTACAATTACCTAGACACTAGCAATAATTGTCCAGTCTAATTTGGATGAATGAAGTTGAACTAACCTTTTTGGTTAACATCGATTGTGAAATCTAACAAAATAAATTTTCTTGTGACCCTTTAATTTTAGCATAAGTAACTCCTTTGCTATAAAAAAAATAAGATACTAATTTTATTTAAGTGAATTCTACAATTTCTTCATAACATTATTTAGAGCATAAATGAAAGAAAAATATATGTTTTATTATTTAATAAGTTTCCATAGTATAGAAATAATGCTGGACAGAAGCACATAAAATAACAGATCTTGTATAGTGTAGTACATTCTTTGGTGGTAGGTAAGTATCCAGATTAAAGAAATAGATGAAACTACTTATAACATCCTAGTTACAAATCAAAATTGGTGACTTAGTGAAACCTAACACATATCTATGGCATTTTTAGGAATTGACTTCATTATTCGAGATTCTGGGGATATAAGACTAGTTTCCAAAAAGTTAATAAAATTCTATTTTAAACAGTTGCTGTTGTTGTAACAGTTGTAATGTAGTTCCGCTATTCATGTCTAATTGTAAACAAATCACACTAATATCTTCTGAATAATATCATATAGCCAAATAAAACACTAATATCATATTTGTGCCAAATATCACTAAATTTAATAACAATCAAAGCACTAGCACCAGGACTATGAAGCAATAAATGTGTATACTTCAAAATTATTCATTAGTTAAATTATTTTTATGACAGTCGAGTTTGTACGCTATTCATCAATGTATTTCTATTGCCTTTGTTAGTGATTCACAAAATTACATTGGAAACAACTCATTGAGTCTTAGAGTTTTTAAGTGTGCATGAGAACACTTTTTAATCTATTCACAAATTCTTAAAAGAAGAGATATTTTTGAAAATTTGGGATAGCATGTTTTAATTATTTTATATCAGAGTTTGAATGCTCATGCACATTTAAAAAACTATGTTTTATGTAATTATCTCGTAGTGCACTATATATACCGTTATATTTTAATGACTCCTTGCACAAAAATACTGACTAGCATACACCATTTGTTCAGTACAAAAATTGCCAACAGCAGGTAAGACCACTTCTCAATATAACATCACAGGTTTAGGCCATACAGGTCAGATTAATCTTTACATAGATTTCTGGGATGAATTATAATATTTGGCTTTGCAATTGATCTTTATTTTATTGTGAACTTGATTTTAATATATTATAATGAAAAAAATGTAAAAATTCAAAACTTAACTGATCTATTTAAGATATATAATCCGACCCGTACCTCCTTCTAATAAGCTCACACTTTGTTGATTGTTCTCTGATGCATTCCATTACAACTTACGCAGTATAAAAAGTATATTCTTTCTATTTTTTATATAGAGCTTACACCCACACATAATATAATGTGCAATCATGCAAAGCGTGTACATGCGTTACATTGGAATGCAGTATAAAAAGGAAGCTACAAACTTACATCTACTTAAAGTAACCTATACGTAACTTTTAAATATCAGAGTAGTAAAGACGATCTTTAATACTCTTCACCAAAACAGAAAGTAAAAAGTGTTACAACTTGATAGCTGCCCGTCACATAAAATATAAGATTTTTTTTTATTTATTTAATAACATAAACAAGAAAACACTGAGGCATAGATAATACTGGAAGAGACAAAGAATTTAAGTGGTACTAAAGGAACAATAAACCAAAGAGTATAATACTCTCCATATGGACTTGTTTCAGCTGATACACAACAAGAATAGATAAATATTTGATAATACATATATTGGATGCTATCTAGATGAGAAAGATTATAAAACACAATCATAGCTACAAAATCTGTTCTTCGCATAAGGTAGGCAACAAAATTAAACAGGCTATTATTATGTTGTGTTGTTTAATTAGTTTTTATTATCTATGTGTGATGCTGGCTCGGCTCAAAAGGACTCGTATCCAGGGCCGGTGAATCTTATACTAGTAAAAACGTTTGCCTACAACCAAGTCGGCGTCCTCGTGATTGTGTAAAGCGGTGGTGGGGCCGCGGCTGGGGGAGGGTCTTCCGTGTCCGACTCTTCGGAGGAAACCCTCTCCGCGGCACTGAGAGCAACGCGGGCGTATTCGTCCGTGTCAATACTCTTGCAGAAATGGATTGCGTATCTGTTAAACAAAAATGATTTCATAATTTTTACAACATATACCTATAGTAACCGTCAAAAATGTTTAGCGATTGACGAGAATAGCTGCGCATCGGTAGAATCGCGCTCGTTGGTGCGAGAAAGACAACACGACTGGGACAACCAATCAACGCTCGCGCACATGACGATCACGCGCCCCGCGCGCCGCACCGCTACCTCGATACCTTATTTTTGACTTCTGCGCGGGTTTCGTTCACCGCTAAAGGTAATTGACGGTTACTATACTTATAGGTGTTCTTTCACAACTGAAAGTCATTCCAGTGATTAATACAGTACATAGTAGTCAGAAAAATGTTTACCTAAGTTTTTCTCTTAAAACAGCTTTGCACGAATATCTTGGCATTTTGAGAAGGAAGAAGCATGTGTAGCTTTCCGGTAGAAAATGATCCGGAGGTTGGTACTTATCGAGCACCTGTAAAATAAAGAAACCGTTAATGGTCTAGACTCTAGTTGCCTTATAAGAATGTTTATGACTTTTTGTGATAGTGGTTAAGTTGTAAAGTTAGTATGTTAATCTTGGGTGTTGTCTGGCCTAGATTGATCTACCCTGATCTCGCCTGAGGTACAGCCATGGATTTGTTTGTTACGTGCAAGTATGTACGTATGGGTATGTGCGTGTATGAGTGCGTGTGTGTACGCTCGCAAGCGTACAATCGTATGTAGTGGTAGTACCTGCAGCACAAAGTCCCTCTGGCGCGGGTCCTGCGGCGCGCGGGGCAGGCGCGTGCGGCCCCACACGAAGCGCAAGAACAGCGCGCGCTCGCTGCCCGACAGCTCGTCCATCACCTCCCAGAACCACTGCACCAGCGGCGCGTGGGGCTCCACTCCTACGTCATACACATTTTATTTAAAGAATTTTGTTGACACCTTTTCATTGCTTACTTTGAAAAAACTAAATTAGGCTACAATACATAGACAATTTTTTTTTTACTTTCATCATCCGACTTTAAAGTATTAAAGTCTAAAAGAAGTATGACAGTCAAATTGTACATTAAAATTAATATTATAAGTAATCAGAATAATTTTTATTGTTTTAAAATACCTACATCAGAATCATAAAACCAATAAAAAAGCCCGAAGTTCAAACTTAAGTTATAATTTGCGTTATATAAGTAAACTAGTTAAAAAAATAAAAAAAATGAAATGTAGTTCATAATGAAGTCGATGAGCTGGCTATATAGTACATAGTGCACCTTTATACGTGGCGGAGGCCCTAAGGGCGTTGACGGGTATGTCGGGCGAGCCGCACACGAGCGCCTCGAGCTCGGGCGCCGTGAACAGCGCCAGCAGCGGCGCCGGCACCACGCGCGACACGCCGTCCCGCACCGCGCGCACCTGCTCGTCGAACTCGTGCAGGCTGTGGATTGGATGTTAACGACATTAGTATATCAACCTCAACTATATGTTTATTACGTTTTATACGTACTGTACATATGAGCAGCCATTCCAAAATGTCTAAGATGGCGAATCTAATATAATTCACATATATGTGAATATGGTGTTAGTTAACAATTAGAGGTCTTACTTTTTAATTTTAGTTAATCTCGGTAAAATAAATCTGGCAGGAGAATTGGTTTTGTATACTGACAGGATGTATAGTGCAGTTTAACCAGCGAAACAAAAATATCAATCAATACATTACTATTATAATACTTTTTATATATTTTGGGTTAATGTGATATATATGAAAATGTGGCTTCTTCTATATTTTAAAAATTGTTAGTTAGATCCAGAGAATCCCTTACCACCACAGAGTTGCGTCACAAGCTATTTTATATATATTCGTATAGGTACAACGAAACCTTACAATTTTCATTACTTATAACAAACAAGCAATTTAACGCTACCATAGACAATTACATAAACAAAAATATTATTAAAAATTGTAGCACTTACCGATAATGTAAAGCCAATTGCACGTATTCGTCCTTATTGTCGGGCGTGACGCGCTTGTGGCGCGTCGACAGCGGCACCTCGTGTCCCGCAGCCGACGGTATCGAGAACGGTAGCTCGAGATTCTGAAGCTCCTGTTAAAAATATATTTATATATATATAAAGCTTTTTGTTCATATTGACAATTTAAAATGTATGTAAATGAGGAATTTAAAAAAGATGTTAAAAAGTTGTGCGCAATTTTCCGCACGTTTTGCTATGAACATTTAATTGTCAATTCTCTGTTTTACATGAAGCACATTGTGTTATGATTTCCAGAAACCTTTAATATCTTATACATATAAATATAAGTTGGCTAGTTTTGGCGGGAATCATGCGGCGTCTATTTGTTATCTCGATTAAATATTCGTTTTTTGGTGCATAAAGTGATTTAATGTTTGATTGTGATAGTGATTCATGCAGTAAATTAGCTAATAAGTGTCCAGGAAATGAAGAATTTATTCGAGAGCGCATAGTAGCGCTGTTCCGATTGCTCCAAGATTCTACGAGGTTCTTCGTAAAGCTCACTATCACTTTACGAAGGGCAGAACGAAACGACTGACTGACTCGACTATAAACGACTTGATGACGATTTTACTTGACTCATATCGACTTTTATCTTGACCACGTTGCCTCTTATTACATTGACATTGGCAAAAAGCTAGACGCTAATGCCATAATATAAGAAAGAAAGATAAATATAAGTTATTTTTATACGGCTAGTATAATACTAGCCGTATAAAAATAAATAACGGTGCAAGTAATTAATAATTTAAAAATGTATCTCATTGTAAAAAATACACGACTCATTAATTGACATATTATAATTTAAAAATCATAGAGACGAGCGGTAAAGCGTGACAGATGTTGCTATTTAATAATATAATATCACTATTCGATAATAAACAACATGTTTCTTGTATTAAAAAATGGGCGTGACTGTTCAATGTAATGCGAAATGCATTGCATCGAACAGCTTTCGCTTAGTTTGTATTTTATATAAGGAGTAAGTTAAGTTATTGTAAGTTATGTTAGTATGAGGCCAACCATTCTACGGCGTGTACATAAACATTGAATCGTACCATTCAACCGTAACCGCCGCAGTATTCTTTACCGAGCCAACCAGTATACCAACCAAACCACACACACCCTCTTTCATGGTCCTTCGAGCCGGTTGGTGAACCAGCAACCTATGGATCTATAGTCTAGTAAAATTGGTGTAGCACGCACCTTATTAGCGGGCGTCATGTCGCGTATGCACAGCAGTGCGGGCAGGAAGTCCTTGTCGACCTCGGCCAGGTCCTGCGGGCGCAGCGCCTGCCCCGCCAGCTGCCGCCATACGCCCTCCGCCAGCGACAGCGACAGCGGCGACCCCGTGCGGATCGCTATGCCCATTAGCACTCCTACAGTGTATAAATATTGTGATTATATTTAAAATTAACATTAACATTTTGGTAACATTTTGTGTTAATTTTATGCAAAACTACTTCGTTTACAACCCTTGATTCCGAGTAAAACAACGAAGATCATATTTAAGTAAGACTCAAATTATTATAGGTTATATATTTGTATAGTTTATTGGAAAAAATAACTAAGCCTGTGGCATTCTTAAATTAAGGAGGCGTTAAGCTGAGTAATATTATGTAAAATAGGTATTTAATAGGAAAAGTAGTATTTTATCACATTCTATAAAACCAATATTTTTCATTTGTATTTTTTTCTTATTTTAATCTACAAGACACTGAGTTGTAAGGTCGCCAGTTACCACAACTGTCTCTACCTAAATATTATAAAATTAATATATATGTATTAAATAAATAAATAGTTTTACTCTTATGCCTCATTAGTGCACTAACCGAGGAATCTAAAGCAGTTCAAGTGCAGCGGCGTGTTGGCGGTGGGGTTGAGCAGGAAGGCGTCCCTGGAGGCGCCCGCGTCGCCGCGCCCGTTGGGCGTCGCCATCAGCAGCGGCAGTGACCCGTTCTGCAGCTCCTCGCACATCTCCGCTATGCTCTCGCTGTACCCTCCGCCGCAGTCGTCTACGCTCTCACCTGTATAAGTACATCAAATTTGTATAAATTTATATCATAGTCCAAAATGCGGCCTTCAACCCGTGATATGACGGTGACTTAAAAATTAATGATTCAAGCTGATAGCCACATTAAATCTGCCCAAATACACCATTTTTAGATTGCTTATGTGATATGTGATACGACACCGTCGTATCTATCTGGCACACGAACAAACAACTAATGCTAAGCGCTTGCTTGAAATACATAAAATATGTTATTGTTCTAACTCGACGACCATCCTGTGGAATCAGCTTCCTCTTGCAGCGTTCTCGAATACGTACGACATAGGAACTTTCAAAAGAAGAGCGTACCTCTCCTTAAAAGGCCGGCAACACACTCGTGACATCGCGAGTGCTCATGGACGGCGCTGATCACTTTCCATCAGGTGACGCGCCAGTTCGTTTGCCCCCTCTTATATAAAAAAAAACTCAACGGCAAGCCTGCGTCTTTTTGACACACGAACACAACCAATACCAACCTAGCTAGTTCGAAAGTTATAAACGTTCATATCACTCACCTACAAACTTAACCTTCCAGACGCGGTGCGGGAGAGCGAGCGCGTCCTGCGTGAGCGCGGGCAGGCGCGCCACCATCTGCCCGAACACGGAGCGCATGCCGGCCGCGCCCGCCAGCCCCGCGCCGCCGCGCCGCGCGCGCCGCGCCGCCACGCGCGACAGCTCCACCACCGGCCCGTGCTGCCGCTCGCGCACCATCGTCGTCATTATCGCCTGACAAAAAAAAAAAATTATCACCTGACACACATTTTATTCTTGAAGCTTTCTCTAGCGTAAAGTATTTTTTTACTATACGGGGCGCGTAACAATAATAAAATGTTATTAGCAAGTTTAAATGATACATTTATAGACGAATCTAATTTATTGATTTCTTAAACTACTTGCGTACTCCTTCGTGCGTGATTTTGAATTACTAATTATTAGTTATGTTTGTTTACATAACGTAAATGCAATTAAGCATTTAAAAACTCCCAACAATATAGCAAAACAATAGCAACATACCCTTCTAAACGCCGCTTCTTTGACGCTATAAAATAGTAGAGTCCTCAATTGATCCAAAGGCCCATCCAGAATTAGCAACGGCAGATTAGGGCACACAAGTTCGGAGAACTGATGAAGTAACACCTGAAAAAAAAAAGAATATTTTACCAATTATTCTGTGCTAATAGAGTTGCTATTATTATGCAATTTCTCTACCTAAATATAAATACTCGTAATGCAAAATAATAATATGTTATCTGCACGCGAAGTACACCGATAATTTTGCTACTATAAGAAATTTACCATATATATGTGGTAAAATTTAATACTCCGAAAGAACTGAGAAAAATTTTTGATGCGATGCACTGCGGCGACGATCTATCTAAGTAGACAAAACTTCTAATATGAAATAGCTTCACTTTGCGTGCTAATATTACGGTTTTAGGTATTAGTATTGTATGTTGTATATATATATACATGTATAGTAACCGTCAATTACCTTTAGCGGTGAACGAAACCTGCGCAGAAGTCAAAAATAAGGTATCGAGGTAGCGGTGCGGCGCGCGGGGCGCGTGATCGTCATGCGCGCGAGCGTTGATTGGTTGTCCCAGTCGTGTTGTCTTTCTCGCACCCACGAGCGCGATTCTACCGATGCGCAGCTATTCTCGTCAATCGCTAAACATTTTTGACGGTTACTATACTCACGAGGCGATGGCAGAGCGCGAGCGGCGCGACGTCCCGCAGCAGATGGCACTCGAGCGGCGGCGGCGGCGGCGGGCGCGGCGCGCGCGGCGCCTCCACGCACAGCGCCACCGTGTGCGCGCTGCCGCACGCCACGCGCGTCACGCGCTTACCCTGCACACATTATAACCTCTCAACTTTGGGCTCGTCCTACATCCTTTTTTAAATATAAAATATTTTATTTGAAATGCTACTTCGAATTGATGTGATATTTAATTTCCTATTCATTCATAAAGACTTATTAAGAACTGCAAAAACATGAACATGAATAGGTTATGTTTCAGAGCAAAAACCGATCTTGATAAGTACTTTGTGAATTTAAATAAATTTAGCTAAAACAACTAAACTACCGAGTCTAGTCTTTACCTACTAAAACTACTAATTTTAAATCAATTTGAATGCATGAAATCCTGCTCAAAGGACTATCATACCTGTAAAGCGGCGAGCAGTCTCGGTCTCTGCGCCGCGAGCGTGGTCCCGTCGCCCAACTGACCCTCATCATTATCACCCCAAGTGTATACCTCACCCGTATCTGTGCACGCCACGCAGTGTAGACTTCCTAAAGCAATAAAATTACATAATTGTCTTAATTTTTCAGTGTTTTTGGATGTAAACAAATTTATGAAAAAATATCTATTAGTAGTATATATAAAGATGAAGTGTTTGTTTGCTTTTTGGAAGGCACTAGTAATGTAACTATGAGTTTAAGTCTCAAAATTAATTTCTTATATAACACCTACTTTCATGAAGAGTTCTGAAGGCTGTTTAAAATTACAACTGTTAAGTACTTGATTACGAGTAAACGGGCTAAACCGCGAGGTACAGTACGCGTCACGAATCTTTAGTGCTGAAGGAAACCTGCGCAGAAGTCAAAAATAAGGTATCGAGGTAACGGCGCGGCGCGCGGGGCGTGTCCTCGTCGGGTGCGCGAACGTTGATTGGTTGTCCCAGTCGTGCTGTCTTTCTCGCACCAATACGTCAATTACGAGCGCGATTCTACCGATGCGCAGCTTTTCTCGTCCAGCGCTAAACATAAATGACGCGACCTATACAACTATTTATTTTTTATCATTATCATAACATCACCTGTAGCAATAGACACGATCATTTTCCCTTGCATGCCGGTGACACGCATCGGCCGTCTGACATGTTCGTAGCTGCCATGTCCGAGCCTGTGGTAATCGCCTTTTCCCCTGAATTTATTAAATAATATTAACTTAATTATTCCAGAAGAGAAAGAACATCGAGATAATCTAATAAAGAAGTATGTAATTGTTTCAAAGACATGTATTTAAGTGTAGATAAACATTTACCAAGTGTAAACGCTGCCGCACTGACACAGCGCTACAGAAAACTGCGAGCCGCATTCCACCTTTATCACTCGTAGACCTTTTAAGCAGTCAATTCGCATTGGCAATTTGCAGCCCTCTGATCCACCGCGACCTAAAAATTAGAATAGAATAGAATTAAAACAAAAATTAATTTATCCTTACGTAGTATAAATCAAAGTCGCTTTCTTATGTCTGTCCCTTATTACACTTTAATCTTAAAAACTCATTTCAAGATTCAAGATGAAGGTTTATGTGTATAATACACGCATAAACGCGATTAAACCGCGGGGCGCGGCTAGTTTATTATATAGAAATATGAAGAGGTTATGTTACACAAAATAGTGAGCTTTTTGAGTTTTTTTGCTACCACATTTGCAATATTTGGAACAGAAAATTATTTCAATGTCTGTATACCTGAAAAGTATATAACAATTAGATCGGGTGTTACGTTACCGATACTGCACAGCACGAATAATGATTACCAAAAATATATTTACCCAGTTTTCCATAGTCACCATCGCCCCAAGACCAGACGTTGTCGTCATCAGTGATGCAAAGAGTTTGCGCGTCGCCTGAACCGCACGCAACGTCTACTACTCGGTAATTTGCGAGAGCTTCCACCTATAAAACAATTATTATTAACTATATTTATCCTTATTTTTCACTTTACACTTACTTTAATACTTAGCCATCGTTCCTTAATTGAGAAAAGTTGTATGCATGTTTTGACAATAAACCTTCTATTATAATCATTATTGGAATTTGCTATTTAAATATTTTTTTGGATATATTTAACATATCAAAACATTTTAAATTAGAAAAAGAAAAGTGCTCCACCCTGTATAGTGTAATAATCTCACCATTTTCGGTACAAGCTGGTCCTCCGAGTCGCCATGCCCCAGACGGCCGTACCGGCCCTTGCCCCACGTATAGATACGTCCCCGTGCGGTCAAACACGCAGAGTGTGCGCCCCCGCATGCTATAGCCACCACTTCTAAGCCGGATAGCGCTGTTATTAGTTTGGGCCGATCGTAGCTCCTATTTTGTGAAATTAAACATATTTCATATAATAAAATACAAAATGCATATCAGATTTTAGTTTAAAGGAGAAATCATAAAAAAATCATGTTGTTTATCACTGACTGAAACTGACTTAGAAAACAATATTAACTCAAAAACTAATGCGTGGCGTTTAATACTCACAATAATGTATGGTTTTTGAGTAGTTTAGTTATAAATACATAAAGAGTTTAAAATATAAAAAAAAATACAAAAAATTATCCATCGAAGAAGTGTCATACAATCTTATGAAAAATGGATATTTATATAAAATACTTACACTCTATTGCCATGTCCAAGTTTTCCATCTTCCCCCTCGCCCCAGCTGTAAACATCGCCGTCAGCGGATAAGGCCAGACAATGTTTTCCGCCAGAGTTACACGCCACCTATAAACATTTGTAACTTAAGGGGTAATCTTATAATTCTACTGTTCCAATTATAGCACTAAAGCGCATTATGCGGCATACTTTTTAATTTTGAATGTTTCAACTACAGTAACATAATAATTCCGTAATGTGCGCCACTGAGTCGCACTATGCTCTGTTATTGTAAAACTATGAATATTTTC
>JADANM010001663.1:7383268-7405315 GCA_026213755.1 Eurema hecabe | reverse complement strand
GCACTTACCCATTAATACGTCGGTAATGACCTTAACAGCGTTCCCGGCATCGGGCATCCGTCCGGCCGCAGCTAGCTTCAGAAGATCTACCAGCGCCCTCGCGTCAGACTCGCCCAGTTGAGACGTGAAGTCATCCAGCTCAACCTAACATAATGTTTTTATTTAAAGAATGAAAGAAACGACCGACGACAATATAGATGAGTTTTCCATGGTGTATCGAGATTGGCGAGTATTTGCGAAATTTGAAGGCGCACTTCTGTTTGTATTGTTAGAGTGGTCACAGCATTACAGTTATATTTTAGTATATATTTTCGGGCTGCCATAAATCAATGCTAACTATAATTTTGTTTTAATTGTAGTTTAAAAATGAAAAATCATGGCTTTAAAAACACTGTTAGACACATAGCCAGCAGAGACAGGCTTTATCGAAACATTAAGAATTCAGAATTTGTTCTGGAGGCTTATGTATTTAGCTTTTCAATGAAAAATTCGTTATGACTAGGCTTTTCAGGACATATCTGTAAACCCATTAAAATAATTGACTTATACGTATAATAATTGTCGAAACACTATTTGCTGTATTTTGATTTCTAGTTTAAGGTGTATTTCTGTACTGTATGGTAAATTGACAATAAAGTATTATTATTATTATTTTTTTGTTTTATTCTCCTCAAGTGGGGGTAATTTTTACGACTACCGCGGGACAAATCCAAGCGATAGTTGTTGGAAAAAAAGAAAAAAATAGGTTAAAGTAGAAACAATGTTAAATCAAAGGGGGAAAAATATTAAATAGAAAAAGAAATGCTTGATGATGAAAGGAACTTTCGGGTGATGCGGCACGTGTTAAGAATGGTAATTTTTTGTAGAAGATAAATAATGTAGGTTATTATTATAATTATTAAAAATAATGTACCTTGGGCGCTTCAGTGTGCTGCACGGTCATGGTGGCGGCGGCGACGGACACGGCGCTGGACGACATGACGGCCGAGTGGCGCGACGACACCGACCCGCTCAGCGGGCTGCTCGCGCCGCTCTGTGCGTGTTTACAAATTTCATATATAATGGCCTTACACGAGGATATTAAGACAAGTTTGTTTATAATAAATATACATAAACATAAAAAAATAGACTTCAAGTTTAAATTATTTTAACGGTGGTAATATCAATGACAATAAGATGCTTTGATTTACAGTATTTGTTCCCATATTGTTAAATATTAAATATTTTTACGTAGTACAAAACAACAGTGGCTTTTCTCTGTCTGTTCCTATGTATGCTTAAATCTTGAAAACTACGACTTTCATGTGTTCTTTTATCATTATCATTCAGACAGTGATTCATAAGGAAATAATTATGTGTATAATACATGCATAAATGCAGGTAAAACTGCGGGGCGCGACTGTGACTAATATATTATTGAATAAAACTTACGAAATTGCTTATAAGGCGTCCAAGTGTGTTGTAGTATATATTTGTGTATTTAATCTATATATTTTATATATAAATAAGTGAATATTTACCGGTAAAGTAGCTCTATCAGCGGGCGCCTCGCCGCCGCCAGTGCGAGCGTCCGCCTCCGTATCATCGTCTTCTGACTCCAGTCCCACCGATGGAGTGGTCGTACAAACTTCGTGAGTTCTTAATGCTTCCACGAGAAGACAACGCGCCTGAAAAATATATACAAGTACAAATTAGTAAATTAAAATGTTAGCAGTATATACAGTTTGCATCGTACAGCTTTTTATGTATTGCACGTCATTAGTGTTTTCATACAGGTTTTAATAGCACCTAATTAGTTCACTATAAAGGTTATAGCTCATTACAGCCACCCGGCACCCACTGCGCAACGCTTAAGCCGTTACGTGTCGCGTCCTTATGCAACTCATACACATATAAATTATATCTATCAGCGGCAGCGTAGTTTTATTTTCAACAACAGTATCCCCAAGTGTACAAACCGTACACAATATTTGACATACATTTGAAGTTGAAAAAAATCAAATGGTTCTCTGCGTTCTAAACATTCAAAGACAAAAAATGGACTTGCAGTCTAATCTGAAAAAAACTTTGATGATTTACAAATTTATTTATATTTACCTGCGTAATATGTAAAGCGAGTAATATCAAAGACAGTGCGTGTTGTACGGCGACCGGTGGTTCGAGTGTGAGCGCCGCAGCCGCGAGCGATGGCCGCGGACCGTTACAATCTTCTATGTTATTCTCTTCAGTGTAAAGTCCTGTGGAATGTCATGTTTTTAACACAGACCTTATAAAAACCCAAAAAAATCTCTATAGAGCCTTATCAAGCTTAATTTAAGCTTTAACCCACGACGGCGCTATTAACATTAAATTAAAACAGAAACACAGAGAAAAATAAAGACATTAATCGTTGCAAACATTGTTATAACTATACTCATATTATTGTTTACATGTCTTATTCTCATTAACATACAGTATTTAATGTTGGCTCTTCAATTTTTAACCTTTTTATGAGCCATAGAAAATAAGCACTGGAGCTGTTAATACTCAATTCACAGCTCTATATATATTTAAAGATAATAATAAATAATAATATAAATATAATGTTATTGTTGTATATTGTAACTAAGAGTAAATAAATAAAATAAATAAATATTTTCAGGACATTTATACACAGCGCCATCTAGTTCCAAGCTAAGCCGAAGCTTGTGTTATGGCAACTAGATAACGGAATAAATTACATATACATACTTTTCTTTTGTAAATACATACATACAATACATAGCTATAATAGTACAAAGATAAAAGCACCCCTGTTGCAAAACCATAGTTTTTTATACCATTACGATTCAAAAGTGATACTATATGTGGCCTAGTTGAACATATGTTTGTATGAATATAGTATGTTCATACATACATAAAAAAACAGTTATATTATGACGTATAATTGTAACTTACCAAGGCTATGAGCGCCTAGCGGGTCCTTGAGCGCGGGGAAGGGCAGCGGCGCCAGGTGCGGCGTCTGCGCGTCAGCGGCGAGCGCACGCGGCCGCAGCGCCCACGCCGCCGAGTGGGAGGAGCCGGCGGCTGCGCGCTGCACCCCTTCTACGCCAGCCACCGCCGCCGGCCGTCGGTTCACGCACGTCGTGCCGTTGCCTTGCTGCCCGTGGTCGTTGTCGCCCCACGCCCATACCTTTATCGATATGTCATTTAGTAGAAAAATTGTAAATTTGACCTTCCAATGTGTATAATTGAAAAGGATGGTTTGGAAAATAAACTACTGGGTATGTTGAAGGCTTTTGTCGGAATATATGCAAGAGATTTTCAAGTTTATTTTACAAAATTTTTAGTTCATAAAAAACAATGTTTTATTTATCCTTTAGAAATATTGTAGGCTATAACTTAACGAGTAGTTCAAACGAATTATAAAATTCGTTCGATTCTAAGTTCGAAACTACTCGATATTTAACTTCTATAAGAATCATGCTAATTTTTTACTTTATAACCAAAAGAAGTACCGACCGCAGGAGACTGTTTTAATAAAAAGAGTTATAGAGATATACAAATATTTTTACAATTTCTATAGCATAAATTTTAAATCTATACAAAATCATCCTTATAGACCTTTCTCTTATTTAAAGACTGAACTTAAACAAAGTATCTAGAACATACCTGATTATCACTCGTTACAGCCAGGCAGTGTAGAGCTCCCACAGCTACGTGTATGACTCTGCGTCCGCGAAGCGCTTCCACGAGCGTGGGGCGGCGCACGTGCGCGTCGCAGCCGTGCCCGAGCCGGAAGTAGTCGCCCTTGCCCCACGTCCATACCTGTTGATTAATGATCAATTAATAAAAAAATCCATTCCTTAACAATATATGTATTTATGTACACACCTTATTTTGGTTTTACTATTATTTGCTTGTAAAAAAGGGCTGATAGCCATAACATGTATATTATATAATATATTATTAGTTGAAATCTTTATTTTTAATATAATAAATCAATAAAAAAATCTAAATTAGTTTAAGTCTTAAAGTTGCAGAAAGCAATCTTTAAATCAGATGCGGATAATTATTTTAGCAATAGAAAACAACATATTTTATGGTGGTTGTACATACATACATGTATACATTGACTCTTTAAAAGTCGAAAGTAACGTAACATTTTCAGCAGCGAAAATATAAATTGCACTATACACAAACAACTCACCTCCCCATCTCTAGTCAAAGCCAAACTGAACTGAGCACCACATTCAACTTGTATTACATCGAGAGTATTCAGTCTTTCAACATTCATCGGTGTAGCGCAGCCATCTGACCCACCGCGACCTAAAAACAATTATCATATTAAATGTGTTTGATATTTTTTTATTGAACTTGCCCATGGAGGTTAGGTATTTGTCTTACCAAGTTTTCCAAAATCTCCATCACCCCAAGAGAAAACTTTGCCGCAAGCCGTCAGCGCTAAGGTCTGAGCGTCACGTGACCCGCAAGCTACTTGTATCACCCTGAATGCAGCTAGAGATTCCACCTAAAGCAAACCAAAGCGAATTTCGTTTGATTATTAACATGCAAAAATTATTGAAATGTGACACATACTTTTTAATTCACTCCACTGGATTAGGTATGTAAAATATAAATAAAGAAAACGAGACAGGATTAAATTTTACATGGTTAAAACAACGTTGAAAAATTAGTTTTATCATTACAATATAGTTATTTCCTCAAAAGTCCTTTTTTTGTGAGTTATATCGCCACAAGTCGACGGCATGTTCTTTTCTAACTTCATAATATGTTTTGTAAAAATCCAAGTAGGAAGTTCACTTACCATTTTAGGTGCCAGCTGTGTAGTATCATCCCCATGTCCCAAACGGCCGTATTCCCCCATACCCCACGTATACAGATGTCCCCGCGCGGTCACGCACGCACTGTGGGCGGAGCCGCACGCAATATGCACTACGCGCTCGCTGGCTAGTGTCTCTATAAGACGTGGCGCTTCTAATGTAAGCCGGTTGCCATGCCCGAGTTTACCGTCTTCACCTTCACCCCACGAATAAACCTAAAAGAAACATTTCTAGATTAATATAATTTTTACTCTATACTCTGTAAACTGGTACAAAATTTACACTTTACATTAAAAAAGGTATATAAATTAACTACAGTTACATTATACCATACATTAAGGTATGGCAATACTATAGCACTGTATTGTGAAAATAAATAAAGAAATTTAGATCAAATTAAATACTTTTAAAAACTCATGAATCGATAGCATTGACATTTTTCTGATACGTGATCTGGTTTAAAAAAACAAGATGATAACCAATTTTCTCTGCTCGTAAGTATGACGTTATCTCTTGCTATTATAAATTTTATTATTATTGTTATTAATATTTTTTTTTACAAATTAGTAATAGTTAAATTCTAAAGTGGTAAAACATTAACATGTAATAGTTGTATATGCCTGTAACTGGCTTTGCATACCAGTGGTTTTTTTTATTGAATGTCTTGTATGTAAAGCTTTTGGTATCTCAAAATAAATAAATAAAATAAAATCTTTTCTATATAGGAATATTCTCTTTTAATATAAAATGACCTTTCCATCAGCAGTGAGCGCCAGAGCGTGCTTCCCGCCGGAGTGCACGGCGACGCGCCGCACCAGTACGTGCGACAGGTACGGGTTGGCTCGCGGCGTCGACACGTTGTTGCTGTGACCTAGCCCTAGTCGCCCGTTCGTACCTTCCCCGCACGCGTAAAGCTAGAAAAATACTTATTTGTATATAAAATACCCTGTGCATACACAATATTTTTATATACTTTATTCTGAACAATTTACACAGAGATCAAGTTTGAAAAATTGTCATGTAGAAAACCTGGAGTTTTGACCGCATTTGGAAAACATTTTAGCAATTACTTATGAGTGTCATAAGCAAGATTAGCTCGCATGAAATATTACAAGACGAGACTGAAAACGCCGGTTTAAAAATGGTTAATTTAATCAATTACCTTGCCATCATGCGAAACAATGAATAGTGTTTTCGATCCACCGGCGATGTGGAGAGGTCGCAACGCGCTGAGAACTGGCGAGAACACAGGTACCTTTACTTTAGAGCCCTTTACTCCACCTAACTGGTCTTTATCATTAAGTCCCCATACATATACCTGTAAATATAAATATATATTACAACTTTAATTATAGACAGCTATAAATTCATACAAAATTATAAGTTGCTCTTTTAAAATAAACAAAAGTATTAGTAACAAACCAATCCATCAACTAATAAAATATTTTATAGTTAATGAAATTGTTTTTAATTTTAAATGTATACTTTTCAAGTCCAATAGTCTATACCTTTATAAAAAATATGCATTAAACTGATCTGCAATTAAAAAAGAAAAAGTTAGCTTTAATAAGTGGTTTTCTTACTTTAGGACAATCAGCTGGTACGGAAGGTGCATTATTGTCAGTCGACACAGCACCCGTAGGCGTATCTTTTTCCATCCAATCTTCTGCTACAAAATTCATGCTCTGCAATATATACATAATATATTCATAAATATTTTGAATATTGATTAAAATAGATATATTAATAAATGTTATTAATATAACTCACAGATAGTATTTCTGTATAAAGTGGATTGGGTCTAAATCCAGTGATGTAGAGACCATAGACACGACAATCAGCGTTCACGTTACGGTTCTGTTTTATTCCTATTTCGATGCAAGGGTAATACTGTGGACAATTATTGAGCCATTATTTAATTACATCGTAATAGTAAACTCATATATTGTTATTTAAAAACTTGCAATTCAATTATGAGTCATGCAAAAACAACTGAATTAAATTGGCTGAAATTTGGCAAGCAGGTAGATTAGTCCTTAGATTAACACGTTGTATATCCCAGAGCCCGTTATAACCACGAGAATGAAAACTATGCGAATAAAACCGTTAAGCCCGTCTAGTATGTAAATACAATTGTATAGTGTTACCTTATGTTTAACAAGTACCAAAGTAGAGTATATTTGAACTAACCTGTTTACAATCGGAGAGCAGCTGTATCTGTTGCAAGTGTGCGGGCGGGCGGTCCCGTGCCGGCGGTGCGGGCGCGCACGGCACTGCGGCCAGCGGCGCGAGCGCTGCGTCCTCGAAGCTCGCGCCCGCTCGTACTGACAGTGCGGCTGGCCCGTGCGCGCCGCCCGCCACGCCCAGCCCGAGCCGGCGCACGCGCACACCGCAACGCATTTCTATGCGGATCCAATGCTGTTGAAGCGTTATTTTATTAGTTTTCATCATGTTTTATATTGTACATTTTTATTTGAACAATGAGATCCAACAAAACATAACAGCATAAGCTGAATCAACGTTCAGCACTTAGTAATTAAGGCAATTTACTAACCTTGTGGTTTTGCATCGTAAAGGTTCGTACCTTAACCTTGACTATTACACGTACAATATACATACACAAGTGCGGCACACAATCACTGAATCTTTCTGTTTGCGCATGCCATATAGCATTCAAATGAATGCTAGTAAGAAAGCATATGAGACAACAAATTATCATAATTGCTACCTCGAAAATAATAAGTTCGTGTAGTGTTTCGTTTTTCAGTTTCATTAAGATTTCATTCCGTTTTAAATAATATTTGTCATGGAGTTATATGTGAAAAAGAGTTGTTATGATATAGTACCTGTCCGGTGCCCGTGCAGCTCTGCCAGTAGGTGTGCGGCTGCGCGTCGAGCAGGCGGCGCGCGCCGGCGCCCGCGCGGCACGACGACACGCGCACGGCGCGCACGCCGCCGCGCCACCCCACCGCGCTGCCGCCCGCGCTCTCGCCCCACTCCGCTGAAACACACAATATTTTGTATTTATCAATTTAGAAAGCTTTTAATTAAATTAATAGGAGTCTTTCAACGGCAACCTAATTTTTTATACAAGAATTAATTAGCGTTTTACGTAAGTTACAGTTAACTTAATATTGGATATACATCTAAATAAAAACAATAAGAAATACTTTATTGATGTAACATATACAAAACAAACATTAAAATCAAATTTATCAAAAGGCTTCCTTATCACTGGGAAACGATATCTTCCAGGCCATCATGGTAGTGATGAAAAGTTATTGATTTGATTTGATGAAAGATATTCATTTGTTTGGACTGCATAATTTTCATAAATAATTAATATTGATAAAAATATACCCATTTACTTACATTGATCTGTGACTAATTCCATCTCGCTCACTTGACCGGTCCAACCGGGTTGTTGAGGAAAATCAACTGTCAGATCCCGTCCATTGCTCGAAATGGCTAAAAAGAAAAACTAGCTGTATATTGTATAATCTGTGTTAATGTATAATAGTTTTACTTGTGTGCATAATTATCCGACGTATTTCATAATGAAAGCATTATTAGTTACTTCTACTAAGTTCCACTGTATACCATCTCACTATAACGAGTAGACCTCACGGGCCTGACCTCACCTTCTCACTCTTCCGTTAGTCCCCTTAATTTACTTAACGTATGTATAAAAATAAGATACACTAACCAGTGACAGTGCCGACGCTGGCGTGGTCGATGCAGCCCCACTTGTAGCGCGGCTGCGTGACGGCGGCGCGCACGCGCACGCGGTCGCCGGCCGCGAACGGCGGCGCGCCCGACACTACCTCCGCGTGCAGCGCTCGAATGCCCGATATCTTGCCCAACCCGCGCCATTCCACCTACATCAAAGTTAGTTAGTAAGTTGACATCTATATAATTACATAAAACTAAAATTTCTTAGTTTTTCAACCTGCCATCTCTGGAATTATGAAGCAAACTGTAAAGTACTGCTATAGACCAATTAATAATGAAGTTCTTCATGCAAAACATAGAAGTAGTTAGAGCTGTATATGTTTTGTGTTAATAAATTTCATCTATCAAGTAGTTACATATATTTAAATTATAAAGAGACGAAAAATACTTACGTGTAAGTAAACATTTTGCTTAATATCACGTTCGACTTTTTGTACTTGTCCAACATCACCGAGAGCGATCTAAAATATTTAAGCAAGAAAATATTTTATTTATTTATTACAAAAATTTTGTTTAAATTCTTGTTGTTTCTACTAACTTTACGACTCTGTATATGTAATAAAATTTAAATAAAAAAAAATTTACTTACACTCTCGTAAGCCTTGCAACACCGAACAGTCATTCCAGGAGTTATAATATCAGATAAGTATTGTGCATATTCATCTTCAGACGCGAAGCAACTGCGCCATCGGTACGGAGTTTGTCTCTTCTCCTTGGACGAGTGCGGCTTTGGTTCGAATACCGAGTCGTCCATTCCTTGTTGCGGCAGTTCTAGGAGATATGCTACTAACGCTTCCACTGTTGGTAGACTTGTACCACCTAAAAATTATTATTATTTAATTTACTCGTCAACGATGGTTGGTCAAATTTAGAATAAAATATATTCAAAAACTTTCAAGTACATCCATATGTACAATACGAAAAAAAATCCAAATTGATGAAGTTGCAGTCAAATTTTGCGCTTAGAAATATTATTTTTCATATCTTTATATTCTAGTGTTAGTCTGTAGGTTCAACTTGACTGTATAATTTGAAATAAGGTGATTCATTAACTTACTCAAATCGTACATATCTTGTTTTTTTGCAAATAAATATCATTACTATTATTAAATACAACTTACCCAGCGTCTGTATAGCAGCATAGACAGCATGTCTCGAGAAACCCATTTCTATAACTTGCTGTACTTGAGCCGAATTCGCCCACGTGTTCAAATCTTTACGAGCTGAAAATATCAATCAGTGAACTGTACACATCTATATTTTTCTTTCCTTTTTTGTTTGTAATGTTCTTTTTCTTTTTTGTGTACATTAATGGGTTTTTATTTATTTATCAATTTACTTACAAAGCGACGCAGTGCTCGTGGACGGCCCAACGGACATTTGCAAAACATTACTTTTATCTATTAGAGGCAAATCGGGCTGAGATTCGTTATCCTTTTCCTCACCTAGCAAGAAAAATATTTACATGCAATTATAAACATATAAAATACTTTAAATACGTTAAGCGTCATAAACTATAAATATTTTATTTTTTTGTTTCTCATACAATACCCGACAAATTATTATGCATAGTATTAATTTTACTTTATATATAAGACAAGGTTTAATATTTAACGCAGGGTATATCAATTTATGTATTTATGACTAATAAAATAAAACAATGTATTAGGAAATTTGACCTTTAATCTATTTTTAAATTTTTTTGGAACTTACTAGCAATATGAGCTGCTAATTGTTGAGATATGGCCAGGGCAGCTGAAGCTAGTTCTTTTGGTGTGTGAGAGGCGGCCAGTGGGCTCGGGCGTGTCGCTAGCGCCAGTAGGCGACGCAGCAAAGTTCCTTCGGTACCCAACGAATTGTTAGCTCTTTCGAGGGACCCTACACAGCATAAAATTATGATTATATTTACACTTTAATATACATTCTATATGTGGACGTTAGTTTTAAAAATATTTTGTGTGATAAAATAAGCCTCTAATAACCTCTAAAAATTGTACTGGTTTTACCTTATACCCTTTACATCAATTTATAGTAGTTCTGGAGGTCAACTTACCTCTGTCAGAACAGACCAATGATAAATCTATATAAATATTAATAGCAAGTAAATTACCAGCGCTGTTATCAGGCGGCTGCATCAGTACATTCCTCAATCGTGTTCTAGTCGTCAGCAGACCGCGCACTGCTGATAGCGTCAATAGCTCCATTTGCTGCCTTCTTAGTCCGTATATGTCTATCTCGGCTGAAAAAAATATTGATTATTTCCTTCAAACCATCTTCTTATAAAACAATAATATGTATTTATTGAAGTTATATCTCCTTAAGGACTGTTACGGCACCAGTCTGTCTGACTTCACTTTCTCACAAGTATATAGAGTTAGGCAGACTTTTAACCCACGCTAGGCATATTAAACAGTTCTATAGGCTATCCCGAGATGCACAGATATTTTTTATCAATAGCCTAAAATCAGCAGTCTTACGTTAAGCAGAGTACGTTACATATCGACATCTTGAGATGATAAAATAATAATAATTAAATATTTCAAGTGTTACCAGGCATGTGATGCGGGTGCATGGGCGACGCCTGCGGCCCCGCCCCCAGCAGCGCCGCACACACGCGCAGCGCGCTCTCGCCGCCGCCCAGAGGCTGAATCAACTTCTCGCACTCTATGCTCTGCACACTGTTTAGATCAGTCTGAAATAAATAATAAAATTAATAATATAATTATAGTCTGATAATTTCATTTAGTTTGAGTCGCTTTTCTATATACTTTTGCGCAGACGATAATTGATGCGTTGTTAAGTAGCGTTGTTCTTATTTTGCAACGTGATTTAAAATATTGATAAGAATTTGTTTCAAAATTTAACTGTTCAATAGTACAATCTTTCTACATGCATATTTTATAATATCATAAAATTGTTATACTTAAAAAAAAACTACTTTTAAACTTTAATTATAATCAAACATTTACCAAAAGCATACCTTAGTAATAGTATTATCGTCATGTATGAGAGTAATTTTGGCTCTAGGTGAGAACTGAGTAATGACAGCATTCTTGGGCGGCGAGCCCGCACTCACTCGCTGACCGAGACGCAGACGCCATTCTATACCACCCACTACGCCTAACGCTCCCGCTGAAAATAATTAATATAAGCTTATTTATACTCATATGTTACTCTGAAGTTTCTTTGTTTGATCGCACTAATATCTAGTACTACATCGAATCGAATTTTACAAACCATTTTTACCAATATACAACGTTGATAAAAAGTGATAAATACATTGTTATTATTCGTTTATAGAAATAAACAATTATTTACCGATTAAACAAGTGTTCAGCGAAGGTGGGGCGGGTTTCAACGTTTGAGCCAAGTCTTGACTCGCATGTGGCCACCAATGCCAATCGTTGGTAATCTGAAATTACATACATATCTTTATAGCGAATTCATTTACTTTTTTTAATACAATATTCATTCATTATTTAGAGTGTTCCATACATAATTAATAATGTATTTTTTTAATACAATACAGCTTAAGAGAAAATAGGGATGTTGGTCAAATTTAACATGTAACATGATGTCAATAAATATAAAATGATTAATATACCATCTGAGCAGCCAACTGCATTTTCTCAAGGAGCAGGCTGGTTATTGGCGCGTGCCACTGCGGCAGGCAGTGCAGCTGCCGCAGCAGGTTAACGACGGCCGCGCACGTGCCGCCCGTGTAGCTAGCCGTAGCCGGCGCGCGCCATCTGTTGTCTGAACACTTACTTTTAGTATAAAAATAAATAAATAAAAATATGTATCAAAAAATTTTTTTACAGATGAGAACGATGTAAATGTCAAGAACTTTTTAAATATATTGTAAAAAATTTATAGGTACATAAGATATGCAATAGACAGGTAATTAAAGTAGATTTAGTTGTGGCAAAACAAACTAAGTTTTAAATAACGCTCTTATTCGATTCGACACAATCGTATATAGATAAACTTCTATATATTTAATCGTGGTTTATCCAATATCTAGAAATGTTCGCAATTTTTTTATTGCTATATCTAAGACATTTTTAGCAGTCGAACAAGGACGCTACATTCTTTTTTCCGGCTCGAAGGACCAAAAAGAATGTAGCGTCCTTGCTTAACTGCTACACACTTTGGAAGTTGTAATTAAACAACCTGTATTGATATGATATAAAATATATATAATTTCTTGATATGATATGTGTGAACACGCGCGATTGCCTTGATATACCGACGCGAACGAACTGATTTTTAAAGTAATAAATTAATATGCGTGCTAATAACGCTGACGATGGCAAAAGAATCAAATGTACGATTTGGATCGTACACATTTATTACTATCAGATATGTCCACACACTCACCGACTTCCTCCTCATCAGCCCCACTGCCAGGCGCGGGCGGGGGCAGCGCGTGCGGGCGCAGCGCGGGGTCCGCAGTATGCGTCTCGAGCCACAGGCGGCCGGCCAGCGCCGTCAGCTGGGCGCTCACCATGCGCCGCCACTCTACCGGCCCGCTGTGCTCTGCTAGCACGCGCTGCAGTAGCCAGAGAGCTTGGATCTGGTGAAAAATGTATCATGTAAAAACTAGATTTATCTAAAAATTCATCTAAAACATAAAAATGGAACTTTCTCGAATAAAATAAGGTATTTTTTAATTTATAATATTATGAAATACCTGCAGGTAGACTAAGTCTTGCGTAATAGGTTTGTCGTTAGAAGAAATAATACTATAGCAGAGTTCGAACCACGAATCCGTGCATAGCGACTTCCTCATTTCCGACGTTTGAGCGCTCGCTGAAAGACAATCACATATTATAAGTAAATATTTATTTAAAGTTTTTGTGACACTTACTCCAATAAGTATTGAGTTTACCTCGTAATAAAGCTAGTGCCGTGTGTAATTGAGCAGCGAAGGCAGTGGGTGGTGGCGAGATGTGCGCATGCGCGAGGGCCAGCAGGCGTCTCTGCAGCGCGGCGACGTTGCGGCGCGCAGTCGCGCTGGACCCGCTGGACGCGCCGCAAGCGCCCACGCCCGCGCACATCGCACGTACTGCGCTCGTGCATGCTGCTCGCACCTCGCTTACTGGCCACCAGTCTTGGGTGGTTTCGGCTGTTAAACATATTAAAATACTTCTTTGATGGTTTTATTTTTAATGTATACGCATACCATATCTCATACCATAATATTGAACATTGTTTCAAACTTACTGTACAAAATAATTTATAATTTAATTATTTATTACAGTTTACGCAAAGATACTTACGCGATCCTTGCACAGTCTCATCTATAGAAGGAGGTGGGGAGGGCGATCGTGCGAGTTTCAAATCATATTTTCCCTCTTTGCCCATACGATAAGAGTTAGTGCCTCCGGCATCCCACGCTACACGCACCCACCCGTCTTCACCCAGTTCACCAATCACTCTTCCTTCGCCGCCTGGGACTCCATCCTTAAATATTAAGTATATAATTAAATAAATATAACGAATTTATTACGCAATTGCAACGACGTTACGGTTTAGTATAGGAGACGTAATAATTATTAATTATAATTTATGAAACTGCAAGTTTTTACTTTCAATAAATCGGCAAATCACCTGATCACCCCATTTCCAGTCCTTGCCACGAACAACCCGCGTTCCGATCTTCATCAATGACGCAAGTTCTGGCCCCGATAAAGACGCACCTCTTGCTCGGGCACCCAGTCTTTCATCTTCGTAAATTATTAAGCAATCACCTTTAATAAAAAAATATAGTATTAAGAGTTTCACACACAAAAAACTGGTTTGATTATAATTAATGTTAAACGGAACGAAATACTAAACTCCTGTTTACAAGATTTTAATAAAATCAAAATTTGAATGATTAATAGTTTTAAATTGTTTTTAGGAAAATGTTTAATTTAACTTACATTTAGACTTAATTCCATGACAAATCAGCGAAGCATGTTGAGACGTATCACCACCAATTTGTTTCAAAAGGGTCAGACAAGAGCTAAGTGCTCCTCCGTTGATCAATTGTTCCATCTCTGATCCTTGACAACCCTCAATTAGAAGTGATAGAAGTGTTATTAAAAACCTGCAATTTTTTTTATATCTTAAAACATATTGTAAAATAAATAAAAAAAATACAAATCCAACACTATTAAAAAACATATTGCTTGTTCTATACTTTATTTGATTGTCGTATTCCAAAAACAATTATTATGAAGACCACAGAGTATAGAATTGAGACTGACCTAGCTCTAGAAGGTTTATTTAACAACGCGTGAGCCCCGTAATTCGCGCTCATCTTCAAAGGCAACGGTTGACTTTGTTCCCCTTCGATCACTCTCGACTTCAGCTCGATCAATATAAAGTCCATTAGTTTCGACTTTTCTAGAAGCACCATGTATTTCAAATACGGTATCACAGATTCGATTCCCTGTAGGGGTTTTGTTAGTGGAATGTTGGGTCGCAATGGAGTGTGTGGCACTGAGTCGGCCATACATGCTCCAAGAATTCCCGATAGAGCAGCGTATTTAATACTATCAGACATTGTTTGAGACGAATGTATAATACTGTTTATAATTGAATATCCTTTCCTCCTTATTTCAGCTCTTTGAACCTAAAAATAGAAGCGTAGTAAATAAACCATTATCTTCAGAATTATATGTTACATATAAGTGTAGCACTCAATATATTTACCTGGCAGTACAAAGCTCTTCTTAATATATCTATATCACAGGGTTCTTCGGTCATAACAAAATCAATGATCGATGTAGTTAAACTTTGTTGCTCCGGCGTCACCTCCTCTAGCATCCAATACAAATCTAGAAACAAATTGCACATTATCTTTATATTAGGTACACATGTAATATTAATGAAATCGTACTTCTATGAAACTACATACCTTTTTCTTCGCAAGCCATCCGAGACACCCACGCATTGACGAACTTATTACGCTCCGAACAATCATCGTCTTTCTCTTCGTCAGCAAGGATCAGTTCATTCTTGAGATCATCGGCCAACAGCATAACTTGCTTTTCGCTTTCCATAGATTCTTTGAAGACCGAATTATCGGTGATTTCATTTATAGAACTGATTGATATTTCGTTCGTAGGAGTCTTATCGTCGTCTCTGTCCAACAGTTCGTCTTTCTCTTTCATATCACTGCGACTGTCGTTTCGCATATCATCATAATTAGACGCATTCTTTAAATCTTTATCTTGAGACCTGTCTTTTGGCTTGATTTTAGATTTTATTTTTAAATCCTTCTGACTATCTCCATCGCCTCTAGGCTCGGTGACAATGTGTTGCGTTTCATCTATTGTTTTACTGGACTGACTAGCTATAGTTGATTTAATAAGTAACGCATCGCCTTGTAGTAAACTACCCGTTGCCTTCAGCATACTTTTACTTAGACTATTTTGTCTGTTTCTCAATTCTTTTGTTGTTTCCATGCTAAAATGTAAATCATAATTTATAGTTAATATACCACTTTAAAATTTTCCTATTGCATATAAAATTACACAATATTATTGCCGCCCCTACAAAAAGGTCATAATGTACTGTATATTTCAAGAGAAATACATATAAAAAATGTAAACATAACATATTATGTTTTGAAAAGCAATGCGCGTGGGTGCAGTCCGTGCAGTCGACCGTAATGCCGTCGCATATTTTAAACCATAGTAATAACATACTAAATAAAATATACAAAAAGGGCTCACCATTTATTAAAAGTAGGCGACTTTGATAGCTTCATAACCTTTCTAAAGATGTTTTTGGAAGCGGGCGAGCGTCGCGCGGGCGGGCGCGCCCGCAGCGCGGTCACCGCGGGCGATATCGCCGCACGCACCTCGTGCAGTAGGAACCGCGCTCTCTCTAGAGGCGCGGCGCAAACCTGACGATCAATACATTGAATAACTATACTAATAATCGATGCATTATTGACGACCGCTTGGCGCAGTGGTAGCACAACTGCTTTCTGCGCGAAGGGGCCGGGTTCGATCCCCACACCGGAAAAATATATTTGTAATTTACATTTGTATTTTTCTGGGGTCTGGGTGTTGCTATGTATTGTATGTATGTATTTACAAAAGAAAAGTATTTATATGTAATTTATTCCGTTATCTAGTTGCCATAACACAAGCTTCTGCTTAGCATGGAACTAGATGGCGCTGTGTATAAATGTCCTGAAAATATTTATTATTATTTTATTTTATTATTATTATGAACTCTTGCATTCGGTCATATCATATTAAACTGTCTGTCCGCTGAAAGAGTGCTAATGATGACGCATCGACTATTGTAGTAAGGCGTTGCTTTGTATTTAAAATAGCAAATCTGCATTCTTTCGTCTAACCAAAATACAAACAAGTATATTTAATTAAATTTACTCTACAGCATGCCTGTTTGCCTATTTTATGGAATCGAAACAACTTAAAATACATATCAAATCTTATTGAGTCTTATTTATACAAATGTATGTTTTGACTAACCTCTTTATATCCTCTCGATAACTGCTGGCGCGTTCTCATCAAAGTCCATTTGCTTTGTTGGACAGCTTTAACTATCTCTGACATCGCTGGAGACAATTTCACTTCGCCTTTTTCCATTTCTAAAAGAACAACATACATTTTAAAATTACAAATTTGCTTTTCCCTACATTGTATTATCAAATAAGCCTAAGATACTAAATTAAGGAGAAGATATGACGGTGAAAATTAAATCTTTGTTCTTTCATTCTAAAAAAATAGTTGATAATGTTTACCCGCTGTAGCGGTAGCCAGGGCGTGTTCTTTGAGTCCCGCGTGAAACAGGAGAACAGCAAGCAGAGCCCTTCTCAGTTCTTCTAGCGGATGTTCCGGGGGGAAGTGGGGGGCACAACCTTCTCGCCTTTCACACGCCCACCACAGATGAAGAGCTAGAGGGTCCTACGCAATTGTTTATATTACAATTTAGAATATCATAAAATAAATCTTGACAAATAACGTAATTATTCTTTTCATAGCGGCGGCCATATTAGATTTATTCATAGAGTTCAAAATTCTGTGTTGGATGTCATTTTAACCGACTTCAAAAAAAGGAGATTTCTTCATTCGACCGTATACTTTATGAAAATACATATTACTTTGCGTGAAGCATTTTTCTGTTTTTAGTTTAAAGTGGGTTTATTTTTGGTTAAAATTATTTATTGAAATTACTTTATATTATTATTTTTTAAAATAAATATAGTAGTCCTCTGCTGCAAATCTTGCACTAAATACTTACATTTGAAATATTATATATAAAATTGTAAGCTTACGTGCAATTTGGGTTCAGCGAGTGCGTGTAACAGCGCCTCGGCCCTGGCGGGGGACGCCGCGATGTTCGCACGCGGAACACGGGCCTTTTGCTGCGTTACTAGCACACTGGCGACCTGTTATTATTAAATAATACATCATTTTAATACATGTATATTTGTCTAACTGCTTCAAATTTGATTAGAAAGGAAACAACAACGTAAAAATTTCTACTATTATGAGAGTTTAATTTTTTTTATTTATTTGTAACTAGCTGTGCCCGCGAATTCGAGCGCCTAGAAAAGTGACTTTGGGCAGCATTATTGAAATTGCCTAACCCGCGCCAACAAACGTTCAGAAAGTTCAACATGATTCTTTAAATTGCCATAACTTTTTTATTTATCAACCGATTGACATAAATTAAACACTAAATGTTAAGTGAAGCTTACCACGATATATCATTGAAAACTCAATCTAGATAGGATAAGCCGTTTCTGAGATTAGCGTGCACAAACAAACAGACAAAAATTGCAAAAATCATTGATTTGGGTTTATTGCGTTAATAAAGGTCTCCTATAATATTTTTTCTCATATATCTTCAATGTACAGACAGCGACTCCTTACGTTTTTATTATATGTATAGATTAAGTACAATTTCCATTGCGGCAATGGTAAAAGCATTAACGCGGTAATAATCACGCAGACTTGCGTTGCATAAACTAGAACATATCATTATTTTTATTTAGATTCATAATTACACTTATAATTTATATATGAGATAACGTTTCAAAAAAGTACCGTAAAATAGTATTTGTTATCTTATTAATTTTAAGACAGTGTTATTCTTTTGCTTTGCTTTATGTTTTTTATTTTGTTAAAAGATCATAATCGTGGTCTTATAATTAATGTTTGTTATTAAAACAGTTCTAAAGCATACTTGTGTATTCGTTTGGACTGCGTTAGAGAAATGCGGTACATCACTGGCCGGGCTGTTGCCGCCGGTCGACGAACCGCTACGGGCTTCAGCTTTCTCCTCTTCGAATGGGTTTGCAGGTCGAGAAGTCTGGAAATATATTTTTATGAAGAACTTCTATATCCGGTATAGAAGTGCACATACATGTTCAGTCTGACTTACGAATAAATACTTATCCTATAAAAACTTAAAAAATGTGACAAAAATTAATGTGAATCACATATTATGTATTATAAATATCTGGACGATTTGTGTCGGTGCCGTATGTGTCACGATTTGAAGATCTTGGAAGCCTGAGTAAAATTAAAAAAAAAAAACACCAGCAACATTTATAATTACAGACAAATATATATGCGAGACAAAGCAAATTATATGTCATTTTTCTTTTATATCATTAAATGTTATTTCTTTCCGTTTAATTTATTAAAACAACAGTTAAACGAATTTCCGCATATAGTATATTGTTTTTCAAAGAGTGGGTCTGTATACCTGCAAGCCGCCCCTCAGGAACACGGCGGTGACGACGCCGGCGGTGTCCCTCTCGGCCTGCTGCACGGGCAGCGAGCGCGCCAGCCGCAGCCCGCACTGCGCCACGCCCAGCGCCAGCTGGAACGCGCACGACGACAGCACGTGGTGGGAGCGCAGGCTCGACGTGCTTTCCTAAGATATATATTATAATGCTTCCTGTTAGTCAATACTGGCTGTGCACTGTCATTGTGTCTCTGTTCAAAGACAAATTTACGATTTCAACATATTTTTGTCCGGATAAAGCATACAAACCACATACATACATTTGAAAAATAAGACTAAAATCACTCAAATCAACGGAGTAGTTAAGGGTTTATTCGAGGTATTGCAATAAACTTACTATCCTTCTGAATAAATAAAACATTGCTGATAAAAAGAAATCTGATGTGATTTTTTAGAACATTATTCCCGTGTTCGAATCCAAGTCTGAAAAACACAACGTTGAGTCAGAATTATTTGATAACGAAATACATGAAGGACATTTCGTTCTGTGGCAAACATAGCCGGCCGAGCCCACAATCAAACAAACCTGGCAGCGGTGCGTGTAGAGCTGCGAGGCGTAGAGGCCGACGCAGCGCTGCGTGGCGCGCGCCAGGTGCGCGGCGTGCGGCGGCGCGCTGAAGGCGGCGGTGGCGTCGGCGCCGCGCAGGCGCCGCACCAGCTCCACCGTGCTCGCGTCGTCGCACTCGAACTTGTCCACGTCGTACACGTAGCCGCCGATGATGATCCACGAGCCGCCCTCCTTCGTGTGGTTGTGTAGGTCGCACCTTCGAGAAGATAGCAAGCAATTTATATAACTAGCCCTTCCCTCGGTTATACCCGCGTAGTTCTCGTTCCCCGGGGCAATACCGGAATGCAAGCTATCTTATCTTTTAAATTGGATCAAAATGCAAATTTAATTTAAAATCGGTTCAGTAATTTAGGAGTAAATCGCGGACCAACAACGTGACACGTAATTTATACAATATATTAAGATTATAAAACTAATACAAACTAGATAATTATTATTAATATGACAAAAGCTGTCTTTTGAGCCTACGTCATAGAAGTCTAATCGTAAAAGCTATATTTACCAAAACTTTGCTCCTTAGCAGAAATGAAAAATCAATGGACTGTCAATACATGTTATGGATAAAACATAGCATAAAAAGAGATAAACAGGAAATGAAGACACATTAAACTTTTTTAAAATCCTACCCACACTTAAAAATATTAACAGCTTATACTCACTTTCTTACAACATATGTGTTAGTTTGATTTCGCCTAGAAACCAATCCAGGCCAGCCCAACAGATCAGCGTCTAACTTAGCGGCGGAAGGAAGCGATTTGGCAGCTTCGTCGCACGCACGTATAATTTTGATAAAGGAATCTAAACAGTCAGTAAGCGCGATCGCCGAGCGAGCCGCACACGTGCACACCCAAACTGCTAATTCACTCACTACTCTACCTGTAAAGGAGATAATTCAATGACACTGTTTTATAGATTATAATATTTATACAGTCAGAGAGTATTGCATTGGATTAAGAAGATGGTAATCAAGGATCCTACTTAATTTTAGCGCATAAATTATTGATTTCGGCTTTTCCTAAAAAAAATTTAAAATTGTAAAATACCCTAAGATTTTTCTTAATGGTAAAACAATGTTTTAACTTTGTATACTACTTTGAAAAAAACTGAATTCAAAAACCTAAGTTTTTAAAACTTCAAACGACAAAAATAATATTTGTGATGTACCTAAATTTGTCAAATTTCCAAACTGAATGTTGTTCAATGAGCGTTATTACATACCAACAATGTCAGCGCTAATGAGATCACAGAGGCTAGCCAGCTGGCGGGTGTCGGCGGCGTGCACGGCGCGCACGAAGCTGGCGAGCGCGCCCTGCACGTGCTCGGCGAGCAGGCACGCGTACTGCGTCAACAGGTTGCGGACGCCGCCGCGCGTGCTCCTGCCGCCGCGGCTCCACATCGCTTCGCAAAATAGTAGTCTACCAGAAAAATGATTCGTAAAAAAGTGTAAAATAAAGCAGGCTAAAATCCCTATTAATAATTAGAAACGTGTTTTTTTAAGTATGTGTTGTGTGAAATCACGATTATCTAGCAACGACTTTTATCCCGGTAATACGAGAACAGACTACGACAACGAGGTTAAAAACGCGGAGTACAGTCAGCACCTTGGTTTTTAATGTTTTGTTTAACCTTATACAAGTAATCAAAAAGTGAATCATATTTGCATAGATTTACATATTACTTTCATAAAATAATAGTGAGCACAAAAAGAGTACCTTTGAAATCGTATCAACAAATCACAGCTGGGACTGACAGTGTCGTGTCCTTTGAGATCATCAGTCTTAGTAGTGTCTCCATCCATAATTGATTTAATATGCATTTGTGTTTGACAAGTCGTATTCTTTATTAAATGTTTTACCTAAAATATAAGAATAACATGACCACTATTACTTGTAGTAAATAGTGCGAAAAATTAAAAAAAAGGATTGTGTTTAATGTATTTAGAAATCATTTTAATTTAAAAAATCTTATAGATAATAGTTGAAATTACTAAATGCATAATCGTTTGAAAACAGCTGTATAATAAATAACATGATTTTAAATTATAAAAATCACTTACTAAATGCATCAAAGGCACCGACGCACCATTATCAGAGGCGTCATTGTTTATTTGATATTCTTCAACACATTCCGCTGTTTAAA
>JADANM010001663.1:7373112-7383168 GCA_026213755.1 Eurema hecabe | reverse complement strand
CTATCTGTGAAAGTGAAATCTAGAAAGACTGAGCTACTCGTTACGTCTTAAAATTATTACTAGTTAGTAGTTACCTACGCTACTAAATTTAAATTTTTTTCTTATCGTCTTAACTTTACTTACAGAATAAAGTTGATTTTATACATTTGTGATTTATTTTTATAAACTATCTACATATAAGTGCAGTGACACTTGATCAACTCACTTATTTTGTACTAAAAAGCCAAAATCATCTTGATTTAATCAATCCGGCCGGATCCGGCCGGATCCGACCGCACTGATGGGAATCCGGTCAAATCCGGCCGGACTGAAAATGACGCCGGATTGCAATCCCTAAACTGACTGACTGACTGAAATATCAACGCACAGCCTAAACGGCTAAACGTAGGCACTTAATAAATAAAATATAACTAATAAATAAAAAAATAGCTTTTAAAAACTTAAATTTGATGGGTGACCAGAACGCGTGAAGATACTAAATAATATTCTAATAAACACAACGTTGAGTCAGAATTATTTAATAATGAAATGTCTACATACATTTCGTTCTGTGGCAAATGCGCAAGCCGGCCGAGCCCACAATGAAACAAAAGTGCAGTAACCTGACAGCGGTGCGTGTAGAGCTGCGAGGCGTAGAGGCCGACGCAGCGCTGCGTGGCGCGCGCCAGGTGCGCGGCGTGCGGCGGCGCGCTGAAGGCGGCGGTGGCGTCGGCGCCGCGCAGGCGCCGCACCAGCTCCACCGTGCTCGCGTCGTCGCACTCGAACTTGTCCACGTCGTACACGTAGCCGCCGATGATGATCCACGAGCCGCCCTCCTTCGTGTGGTTGTGTAGGTCGCACCTTCGAGAAGATAGCAAGCAATTTATATGACTAGCCCTTCCCTCGGTTATACCCGCGTAGTTCCCGTTCCCCGGGGCGATACCGGGATGTAAGCTATCCTATCTTTTAAGTTGGATCAAAATGCACACGGTGTGCAAATTTAATTTAAAATCGGTTCAGTACTTTAGGAGTAAATCGCAAATATATTAAGATTATAAAACTAATACAAACTAGATAATTATTAATATAACAAAAGCTGTCTTTTGAGCCTACGTCATAGAAGTCTAATCGTAAAAGCTATATTTACCAAAACTTTGCTCCTTAGCAGAAATGAAAAATCAATGGACTGTCAATTCATGTTATGGATAGAATAGCATAAAAAGAAGTAAACAGAAAATAAAGACACTTTAAACTTCTTTAAAAACCTACCCGCACTTCAAAATTAGACGTCGGTAGCTTATACTCACTTTCTTACAACATATGTGTTCGTTTGATTTCGCCTAGAAACCAATCCGGGCCAGCCCAACAGATCAGCGTCCAACTTAGCGGCGGAAGGAAGCGATTTGGCAGCTTCGTCGCACGCACGTATAATTTTGATAAAGGAATCTAAACAGTCAGTAAGCGCGATCGCCGATCGAGCCGCACACGTGCACACCCAAACTGCTAATTCGCTTACTACTCTACCTGTAAAGGAGATAATTCAATAACACTGTTATTAAAGATTAAGTATAACAGTCAGAGAGAGAAGATGGTCATCAAGAAATTCTAAAAAAGGCTGTTAAGATTTGACGCATAATTAATTTATTGATTTCGGGTTTTCCTAAGCAAATTTTAAATTGTGAAATACCTAAAGATTTTTCTTTATTTAAAAAAAATGTTATAACTTTGTACTGTATACTTGTTTGATATTATAAATAAAAAAACTGAATTTAAGAATTTAGGCACATGACAAAAATAATATTTTTGCGAGGTAAATTTGTCAAATTTCCAGTTGTTCAATGAGCGTTATTATAGTAACCGTTACGAATGTTTAGCGATTGACCAGAATAGCTGCGCATCGGTAGAATCGCGCTCGTGGGTGCGAGAAAGACAACACGACTGGGACAACCAATCAACGCTCGCGCACCCGACGATCACGCGCCCCGCGCGCCGCACCGCTACCTCGATACCTTATTTTTGACTTCTGCGCAGGTTTCGTTCACCGCTAAAGGTAATTGACGGTTACTATACATACCAACAATATCAGCGCTAATGAGATCACAGAGGCTAGCCAGCTGGCGGGTGTCGGCGGCGTGCACGGCGCGCACGAAGCTGCCGAGCGCGCCCTGCACGTGCTCGGCGAGCAGGCACGCGTACTGCGTCAGCAGGTTGCGGACGCCGCCGCGCGTGCTTCTGCCGCCGCGGCTCCACATCGCTTCGCAGAATAGTAATCTAAACAAAAATCATAAAATTGTAAAATAAAGCAGGCTAAAATCCTTTCGCGGAAGATTGCTTCGTGCGTCCTCAGCGAGTCCGCCCCCGCAAGGGTGCGCGACCGAACACCGGTGGGTTTTAGTCGGTAGTGGCCGATCTTAGGTGAGTTCGACATAACCGCCTCTGGGGAGGAGGATGCGGTATCCGTAAGAGGTTTTCCCCCCGTAAAAAAAAGGCTAAAATCCTTATTAACAAAATTATAAACGTGTTTTTTAAAGTGTATATCTTGCGTGAAATCACGCAATTCATACGAGTGAATGAACGATATTAATAGTTTGTAACTTAGATTATTTTGCAACGGCTACTTTTATCCCGGCAATGGTATGGGAACAGACTACAACTGCGCGTTTAAGCCTTAAAGGACTAATAAAAAGTGAAGGCATATTTACATCGATTTATATATTACCTAAAATTATCTAAAAAATATTTTTTTTTTATATTAAGCATAAAGCGTACCTTTGAAATCGTATCAACAAATCACAACTGGGGCTGACAGTGTCGTGTCCTTTGAGATCATCAGTCTTACTAGTATCACCATCCATAATTGATTTGATATGCATTTGTGTTTGACAAGTCGTATTTTTTATTAAATGTTTTACCTAAAATATAAGAATAAAATGACCACTATTATTTGTAGTACATAGTGCAAAAATTGAAACCAATTAATTAGAATTATTAGATGTATTCATTAAAAATTTTAATGCCATGTACAGGAAACTTAAAAAAAGATGAACACGTATGAGACGACGACAGAAAAAGTATAATGTTATGTAGGTAAAAGTTTAAATTATTAAATGCATAATCGTTTGAAAACAGCTGTATAATAAATAACATGATTTTAAATTATAAAAATCACTTACTAAATGCATCAAAGGCACCGACGCACCATTATCAGAGGCATCATTGTTTATTTGATATTCTTCAACACATTCCGCTGTTTAAATAAAAATCGATGTATTATCATACAAATGAATTACAAATGAAGTATAAATAATTAATTATAAATATGGGCATAGTGTTACTAATGTAAAAACTTTATTTGTACCTGGGAGAGATTCCGTGTCATCTGACATAGTGGTTGTAGGGCGGCTACGTTGCCCCGTCACAATATCAATTTGATCAAATTCACTGAAAGGGAAATTTATTATTATCAGGAAAATAAATGTATAACACTTACAAAAGTAACTACTTCTATATTATTAATTGACATTATTTAGAAGAAATGAACTCACTCGTCCAATTGCAAATGGTTGTACGGATCAGAGGAGTTCACTTGTAAAGCATTGCGCAAGGCATCTCTCAGTCCTCCACCGCCCAGCAAGGACCACACTAAAAGTTCTGTCATAAATCGAGCTCCCGCACTAGCTGGTACTGATCCTATTTAACATATTACAATAATGAGTATATTATATAGATATATATTGATAAACGTACTACTAGTCGTATTTGCTTTAAGTCTCATTCATTCTAGGCATATTTTGTATCTATATTATACTAAAAAAAAAATTAATTAATTAAAAAAATCTATGAACAAAACCAAAGGTTATATCAAAACTTAACTATCCAAATGACATATTGCTTATGTTATGACCAATGTACATAGAACTCAAATTGCATTACAATATCCTATACTTAAATTTCATTTGCAACTATAATTTAACTTGGCTGTATTTGTAGTCGCAGCTATTGCATACCTTGCGGCAACAAGGATATAAGATGGTGCGCCCGCACATGCGGCGTGGGCAGCAGCAGCGGCCACGCGGCGGCTAAAGCCCGTCTAGCCGCCGCTGCCGCTCTCTCGCCAGCGCGGCCCTCGACTAGCGCCACTAGTGCTCCGTGCACACCGCCCGCCCACGCGCGCCCCTCCGCCTCCACCTCCTCTGACCCGTGTGCGCATTGGTATGCGTGCACCTGGAATTACCACGTCAAAAATTAATATAAAGAAATACAATTGACGCTCAAACAACTATAACTAGGTATTTTGGGTTAAGTGTGTCATAATAACAGTACTAGCCTGTTTGATATGATACAATATAATATGTTATACCCTAAAAAAATTGATATGTTAGTTCAGTATTCGAGCAAAACGTATAGATTACAATTATTAGAGATATGTTTTATCTATGCGAATTAATAGATCAATGAAATAGAAAAAAAAGTCTTAAAGAATGATGTACAAGATATTTACTTGTAATCGAAGAAGGTTTAGACACGATATTGCAAGACATTCATTCTCTTTCATATTCGCTGTACTGCTCTGCTCAACCGTTATTCTTAGGAGCCTCTCTAAAAATCTAGAAACAAATAATAAATAAGAACAAACATTTATAAGATTAATTAGAAGAATTGGATAAAAATATTAATTACTTGAACGTGTTTTCCGACAAATCAATCACAAAGGGCATAGATGATGGCAGATCTCTGGGATTTTCTTCACTCCACGTTAAAATCTGATTAGTCCCACTTGAAACACCTGAAAAATATTTCGTTTAATTAAAGGCATTCTTATATGCTGAAATGTTTATATTAATGATTTCTTACCGTTAGCTTTAAAAGATGGATTAAAAACTTGCAACAGTTGTGGAGTAGGGTTAGATATTTGTGCGCGCTCGTGCGTGCCCCACGCGTACAATAATCCTTCTGATGACATCGCAATGGCATGTGTAGCCCCTAACGATAAATCTACAATCTTAATACCTGCAACAAAGAAACTTTAAGTACGTATTCATGTAGAAAAATTGGAGAAAAAAAGTTGTGTGAAAATACCTTGTAAAGCTTCAACGAGTTTTGGTATTTTAAACGTTTCAAAATTTCCATGGCCCAATCGATATCCATCGCCTTTGCCCCAGGTGTAAACTTGACCTCTGAAAAATTAACATTTTCTTATCATCCGTGGCGTTTTCTTTTTTTTTTTGAAAAAAAAATGATTGCGAGTCCTCAACAAAACCATTCTTTCGCGTACACAGTGAAGGTACTATTCGTGAAGGTCAGAAACCATCACAAATAACACCTTATATGGCAACGACACATGGCCTAGATCTTAATGCAACACACAATTTTATACCCATTTAAAATATTAATAGTACTAATTATCTTAATTTTCCAATTACAGACGTGCGAAGCTTGCTGCTGAAGCTTATTGCAACGTGTTTTAATTTGTGAACTTTGAGTGCTTGATTGTGCGAAGCGTTGCTGTAGTTGAAATATCTAACATTAAGCATTATACCGCATAAAGAGCTTTAGTTCTATTAGTAACACTAGGTATAGTACGCGTCATTTAAGTTTAGCGCTGGACGAGAATTGCTGCGCATCGGTAGAACAGCGCTCGTAATTGACGTATTGGTTCGAGAAAGACAACACGACTGGGACAACCAATCAACGCTCGCGCACATAACGATCAGGCGCCCCGCGCGCCGCATCGCTACCTCGATACCTTATTTTTGACTTCTGCGCAGGTTTCGTTCACCGCTAAAGGTAATTGACGGCTACTATACTCTACATTAACACATACCCGTCGGTGAGCACGGCATGCCACTGGTCGCCGGTGCACACGCGCGTGACGCGGAACATGGAGAGCGCGGAGAGCGCGCGCGGCGCGCCGCCCTCGCTGTCGCCGAACACCTGCACCGCGCCCTCCCACGTGCAGCACAGCGTTTGGCCCTCCCCCCAGGCTGTGGTGTGCGCAAGCGACCTCTTTATATTGCAATACCTTACCATACAATCCGAAGCTAAGTGATCTTCTTATATTGAAAACGTTTTTCATTACTAATGTATAAAGATTTTTATTATTCAAATTTAAGTACATATATCTTTATTCAACTAGGTTACAAAAAGAAACACTTTTGTATCTCCATGGTATTATTGTATGGTATTACAAAACAATCATCAATCAACAAAAAAAATTACCACCGGTTTGGAAGGTAGTTTCGATAGGGAACAAAATTAATGTCAAAATTTTTTCAAAATTTTAACAAAGTATATTATTTACAAATGAACATAGATTTTAATTTGTGTGCATAAGAAAGTAAAGTAAACGAACCTAAAGCGACGTCGATGATACGTTCAATGTTATGAGCGTTAAAGGAAACCGGTTGTGGCGTGAGACAGTTCTCGATAGTGCCGTGCCCCAAGCGTCCCTGCGCGCTCCGCCCCCACGTGTACAAAGCGCCGCGAGAAGTTATCACCGCACTGTGTACCAGAAATGCATATTTATAAATATATCAAAGTGCTTTATCATGCATAGATTGCATGCAAATTGAACTTATTGAACGCCAACTCCATACATACTTTCTTTTAACAGACATTCCAGATGTGATCGTGGATAGAAATTGATGTTACCCGTATTCTTAGCATATTCTTTAATAAAGTACCTCGTAAAATCCGTGCCTTATAACAAAATAACACTTACTAAGTTGCCAACACGCTCGGACGATTGTGTTTTATCTCTCGGTAGTATCACATCAACCAAAGTAGATACATAAAAGCACTGAAACGTACGCACCTACAGGCCGGCCCCGCGGCCACCCGGACGACCTCGTGGTGCGCGAGGTGGTGCACGGCGTGCGGCGCGTCGCGCGGCGCGGTGTCGCCGTGGCCGAGGCGGCCGTCGTCGCCCGCGCCCCACGCCCACACGCCGCCGCACGCCGAGCGGCACAGGTAGTGCCGCCCCGTCGGGTGACACGCCACTTGACTTATCGTTTTACCTTCCAGGCCTGATGTAAGGTTTATGCATTTTATAGTCACAGTAAAACTAAATTTACACTTAAGATGTACAATGTTATAAAGATAAATGAAGAATTCGGAAACCTCCATTCCCGCCAAACCATTAGGTCCGATACATCTAAACGAAATGCTGTGTCCATCAACGTCCTCTATCAGAACGTGCGAGGATTAAAAACGAAGCTCAAAACTTGGCGTAACAGTATAAATGCCCTCGAACATAATTTGATTGCGGTAACTGAGACATTCCTTGACGATTCTGTATGCGACGGGGAATTGCTATGTGGAGATTGGAACATCTTGCGCCGTGATAGACCTACTGCATGTGGAGGAGTTCTACTGGCAGCGCGATCTTCGATTACATTGAGGCGACGATCTGATCTTGAGACTGAATGTGGCGAGGATTTGTGGGCTAAATTCTTATGGCGAGGCCTGACTTTCTATGTATGTGTAGTTTATATCAAACCTAGTGCAAGCGATAATGCATACATGGCCTTTTTTAACAAAGTCGAAAGTTTTATAGCTGATTTAAAAGGTTGTGTCTTTATTTTAGGCGATCTAAATTTAAACAGTGCATCTGTCAATGTTAAAAATTATTTTTGTTTTTTTTATGTCATTTTGTAGTATGTATGAGAGGAATGCAGTGGTGAATATGTATGGGGGAATATTAGATGTGTGTTTGGTTCAGAAGAACGATAACGTCCGTGAGGTCACAGTCACTTCTACAGATGGCATTGTGTCGCCAGATCCATATCATCCACCGTTGGATATCACGGTGAGTATCGACACGCCCCGTCACTCAGCACTCCTAGAACCAAGTAACGTCAATCCAGATAGGGACTGGAACTTTAAAAAGTGTAACTTTGAGTTATTAACAACTTTACTATCTGAACAAACTTGGCACGACGTTCTCGAATCCGACGATATACAATCTACTTGTCATCATTTTTATAGTACTATGTACAACATGTTCAATCTTTGCATGCCCAAAATGCGTAGGAAATTAGGCAGAAGTAGACGATACCCAGTTTGGTTTACCAGCGACATCATCCGGGATATTGGACGCAAGACTAAATTGCATCAAATATGGAAGCGCAATAAATCAGTTCAGACTTACCACCTTTTTGCCAATATCAGGGCAGATCTTAAGCATCGCATTCACCTCGCCTATAATAATCACATAGACTACATAGAATCTGATATTAAAATCTGTCCGAGAAGGTTTTGGCAACATGTTAAGAGCCTGCGGTCAAACGGTGGCTTTGAGCCATCTATCATATACAATAATGAGACGCTCTCTGGTCCTCGTGCTGCAGAAGCTTTTGCAAACTATTTTTCTAGCGTTTTCTTGTCCGAGGATCCAGTGTTACGCGTTCCTGATAGTAGACTCATGAAACATAGCAAGAATAGCAACCTGGTAGCAGTATTAAAGGTAAGTCCATCTGATGTCGAGAGGGCCATTAATAGGCTAAAACCGCATAGCTCTGCCGGCCCCGATAATATTCCACCGCATATTATCAAAGGTGCTAAAAAAATGTTGTGTCTTCCTCTATGCCACATTTTCAACATTGCTCTGAGGACAGGATGTTACCCTTCACACTGGAAAGTGTCAAGGGTGACACCAATTCCGAAGAGTTCTAAGAAAGATGTTGTGCAAGAATACCGACCCATTGCAATTCTCTCGTCGCCCGCGAAAATATTCGAAAACATCTTGCATGACTATATATATGCTCAGGTAGACTCGTTTTTGTGTAATGAGCAACATGGGTTTAGGAGGAAGCGGTCAGTGGACTCAAACTTGATGACTCTTGTGGAATATATCTCTGCGCGCCTTGATGGGGGAGGTCAGGTAGATGTCCTCTATTTTGACTTTCAAAAGGCGTTTGACAGGATCAATAACGACATATTACTGGAAAAGCTAGCGGCAATTGGTTTCGCTCCCAGTCTCCTTAAGTTTACTGCAGACTATCTCCGCAACCGCCAACAATTTGTCAAGCTCGGCATCTATGAGTCACTGCCTTATCATACGCGGTCCGGAGTAAGTCAGGGATCGATCCTTGGACCTTTGCTGTTTTTGATAATGATTAATGATTTGCCATCAGTCATCATAAATAGCAGATGCCTGCTTTATGCAGATGACCTGAAGCTTTTTAAACATATTGAATCATTGTCGGATTGCGCTGCGCTACAGAATGATGTGGATGCTATTCTGTGCTGGTGCCATCAAAATAAAATGCAATTTAATGCAAATAAATGCTATGCGATGACATACAGCAGGATGCGACAACCATTAATACATAGCTACAAAATAAATAGCCACACGATGATTAGGTCGAACACGATTGTAGACCTGGGAGTAGCGTTCGACAGCAAACTGACGTTTCACGATCACATTTTGAGCTTAGCGCGTGAATCCCACCGGCGCCTGGGTTTTGTGTTAAGGAGTGCAAGAGATTTTCATTCCTTAAGTGGTATGCGGCTGATCTATAACGCGCTAGTGCGTTCGAAATTGGAAACCAGTTCCTGTATATGGAGCCCATACCAGTGTTCCTACAAGCTTCTTCTCGAAAGGGTGCAAAAGACTTTCCTGCGTTACCTTTACATGCGGGCTTACGGATATTACCCATACTTGTATCCAACAAAATTTCTGTTAGGCATGTTAGGATACAATTCTTTAGAGGTTCGTCGGGAGCACTGTCAGCTGATCACTGCGTGCAAGATATATAGCGGTAGGGTAAGTGCGCCTGAGCTGAGTGATGGGCTGTGTCGATTGTTTGTGCCGGACAACTACCTGCGGAACCGCAAGCACAAGTTGTTGGCCGTGCCTCCAGCGCGCACCGTTGCGAGAGCCCACTCGCCCCTGCCACGCGTTCTTTCCGCGCTCAACGCTCTTCTGGACAAATACCCTGAATGCGATTTGTTTGCGGATAAATGGTCGGTTATATTGTCGGTATGCTTGAAGTTTTGCGAGAGAGATGAATAAATGTAATGTCTATAATTAGCGTAATTGGTGAATAACCGTGTTAATTATATATTGAAATAAAT
>JADANM010001663.1:7358103-7373012 GCA_026213755.1 Eurema hecabe | reverse complement strand
TTATCATACAAATGAATTACAAATGAAGTATAAATAATTAATTATAAATATGGGCATAGTGTTACTATACTATGTAAAAACTTTATTTGTACCTGGAAGAGATTCCGTGTCATCTGACATAGTGGTTGTAGGGCGGCTACGTTGCCCCGTCACAATATCAATTTGATCAAATTCACTGAAAGGGAAAGTATGTATGTTTATCTACATAATCAACAGTAATTTTAATTTAATTTGTAATTATATAGCACTAGCTGTATCCCGCAGTGCCACTTTTTTTAGTTATTTTGAACACCCATAAAATAAATTTTCAAACTTTATTCAGCTGTTTAAATTACTTAAATGGTAACTAAATAGCTTAAGAAACTTTAGCTCTTTATTAATTGACATTAATATTAAGTAAAAAATTGTACTGACTCGTCCAATTGTAAATGGTTGTACGGATCAGAAGAGTTCACTTGTAGAGCATTGCGCAAGGCATCTCTCAGTCCTCCACCGCCCAGCAAGGACCACACCAAAAGTTCTGTCATAAATCGAGCTCCCGCACTTGCTGGTACTGATCCTATTAAATATATTACAATAATGAGTATATAATATAGATATATATTGATTAACATACTACTAGTCGTATTTGCTTTAAGTCTCATTCATTCTAGGCATATTTTGTATCTATACTATACTAAAATAAAAATTAATTAATTAAAAAAATCTATGAACAAAACCAAAGGTTATATCAAAACTTAACTATCCAAATGACATATTGCTTATGTTATGACCATTGTACATAGAACTCAAATTGCATTACAATATCCTATACTTAAATTTCATTTGCAACTATAATTTAACTTGGCTGTATTTGTAGTCGCAGCTATTACATACCTTGCGGCAACAAGGATATAAGATGGTGTGCCCGCACATGCGGCGTGGGCAGCAGCAGCGGCCACGCGGCGGCTAACGCCCGTCTAGCCGCAGCCGCAGCTCTCTCGCCAGCGCGGCCCTCGACTAGCGCCACGAGGGCCCCGTGCACGCCGCCCGCCCACGCGCGCCCCTCCGCCTCCACCTCCTCTGAGCCGTGTGCGCATTGGTATGCGTGCACCTGGAATTAGCCACATGGTATAAAAAACTATAACGAAATACAATTGACGCTCAAACAACTAAAACTAGGTATTTTGGGTTAAGTGTGTCATAATAACAGTACTAGCCTGTTTGATATGATACAATATAATATGTTATACCCTAAAAAAATTGATACGTTCTTTACATATTCAAGCAAAGCGTATTGATTACTACTCTTAGAGATATGTTACATCTATGCGAATTAAGTCGATGGAATATTTAGAAAAAAATCTTAAAGAATTATGTACAAGATATTTACTTGTAATCGAAGAAGGTTTAGACACGATATTGCAAGACATTCATTCTCTTTCATATTCGCTGTACTGCTCTGCTCAACCGTTATTCTTAGGAGCCTCTCTAAAAATCTGAAAATAAAAATTAAATAAGAACAATCACTTATAAGATTAATTGGAAGAATTGAATAAAGATAATAATTACTTGAACGTGTTTTCCGACAAATCAATCACAAAGGGCATAGAGGATGGCAGATCTCTGGGATTTTCTTCACTCCACGTTAAAATCTGATTAGTGCCACTCGAAACACCTGAAAAATATTTCGTTTAATTAATGATATTAAAGTATTATTTTGTGTTTATATGAAATGTTAACGATTTCTTACCGTTAGCCTTAAAAGATGGATTAAAAACTTGCAATAGTTGCGGAGTAGGGTTAGATATTTGTGCGCGCTCGTGCGTGCCCCACGCGTACAATAATCCTTCTGATGACATCGCAATGGCATGTGTAGCGCCTAACGATAAATCTACAATCTTAATACCTGAAACAATGAAACGTTAAGTAGGTACTGATTATAGAAAAATCAAAAATGAAAAGTTGCGTGAAAATACCTTGTAAAGCTTCAACGAGTTTTGGTATTTTAAACGTTTCAAAATTTCCATGCCCCAATCGATATCCATCGCCTTTGCCCCAGGTGTAAACTTGACCTCTGAAAAATTCACATTTTCTTATCACCCGTGACATTTTCTTTTTTTATGAAAAAAAATGATTGCGAGTCCTCAACAAAACCATCCTTTTGCGTACACAGTGAAGGTACTATTCGTGAAGGCTCAACACCATCACAAACAACACTTCATACGACAATGACGCGTTGCCTAGATCTAAATGCAACATGCAATTTTATACGCATTTATTTTTAAAAAGTACTGCCACACAATACATATTTCACATTATTTCATACAATGAAAACAAAAATTCTAATACGTACTAAATTTTCGGCGTACATAACATTTTGTATAAACTAAACTAAACACTAGGTACATACAGGGAAGAATATTGTGTCTCTGTCAGACTAGGTGTCTGACAGGTACTTTAGGACGGCGTTTATTTACAATACATATTGTCTTAGTTATTCCATTTAAAGACAAGCGACTCAGTGGCACACATTGCGGAATTATGCTGAAGCTAATATGAACTTTGCCGTTGTGAACTTTGAGTGCTCGATTGTGCGAAGCGTTGCTGTAGTTGAAATATTTAACATTAAGCATTATGCCGCATAGTGCTATAATTGTAACACTAGGTACATTAACACCTACCCGTCAGTGAGCACGGCATGCCACTGGTCGCCGGTGCACACGCGCGTGACGCGGAACATGGAGAGCGCGGAGAGCGCGCGCGGCGCGCCGCCCTCGCTGTCGCCGAACACCTGCACCGCGCCCTCCCACGTGCAGCACAGCGTTTGGCCCTCCCCCCAGGCTGTGGTGTGCGCAAGCGACCTCTTTATATTGCAATACCTTACCATACAATCCGAAGCTAAGTGATCTTCTTATATTGAAAACGTTTTTCATTACTAATGTATAAAGATTTTTATTATTCAAATTTAAGTACATATATCTTTATTCAACTAGGTTACAAAAAGAAACACTTTTGTATCTCCATGGTATTATTGTATGGTATTACAAAACAATCATCAATCAACAAAAAAAATTACCACCGGTTTGGAAGGTAGTTTCGATAGGGAACAAAATTAATGTCAAAATTTTTTCAAAATTTTAACAAAGTATATTATTTACAAATGAACATAGATTTTAATTTGTGTGCATAAGAAAGTAAAGTAAACGAACCTAAAGCGACGTCGATGATACGTTCAATGTTATGAGCGTTAAAGGAAACCGGTTGTGGCGTGAGACAGTTCTCGATAGTGCCGTGCCCCAAGCGTCCCTGCGCGCTCCGCCCCCACGTGTACAGAGCGCCGCGAGAAGTTATCACCGCACTGTGTACCAGAAATGCATATTTATAAATATATCAAAGTGCTTTATCATGCATAGATTGCATGCAAATTGAACTTATTGAACGCCAACTCCATACATACTTTCTTTTAACAGACATTCCAGATGTGATCGAGGATAGAAATTGATGTTACCCGTATTCTTAGCATATTCTTTAATAAAGTACCTCGTAAAATCCGTGCCTTATAACAAAATAACACTTACTAAGTTGCCAACTCGCTCGGACGATTGTGTTTTATCTCTCGGTAGTATCAACCAAAGTAGTCGCATAAAAGCACTGAAACGTACGCACCTACAGGCCGGCCCCGCGGCCACCCGGACGACCTCGTGGTGCGCGAGGTGGTGCACGGCGTGCGGCGCGTCGCGCGGCGCGGTGTCGCCGTGGCCGAGGCGGCCGTCGTCGCCCGCGCCCCACGCCCACACGCCGCCGCACGCCGAGCGGCACAGGTAGTGCCGCCCCGTCGGGTGACACGCCACTTGACTTATCGTTTTACCTTCCAGGCCTGATGTAAGGTTTATGCATTTTATAGTAACAGTAAAACTAAATTTACACTCAAGATGTACAAAGTTATAAAGATAAATGAAACGTATAGTAGATGGGTGATTGAGAACTTTAGTCTCCTTTGGTAACTTGGTGTCGCTTCTTAAATTGTTATTTCTATGAATAACAGAAACAAAAAAAACAAACATGAAAGAGTCAAGTTTTTTCCGCATGGCCGTTTTACAGTTATTTAATTCAGTTATTTGAATATAGCTTTTTATTTGAAATTATATTTTCATGGTAATGTAATAACTTATTACATCCCTTCAAAATAACCTGTATATACCCATGCGTTTTTCTGTCCTAATATACACGCTTAATATTTCAATAAGTATTATTTAAATTGAAAAATAAATTTATAAAGTATTTACCTGGAACTAGATGAGGTGTTAATGTATCATAAGGCAGTGTATAGATGACACCATCTTGAGTGAGTAGTAAAGCTAACTTCTCAGCACAAGCAATTTGTTGTATTCTAAGAATTCCGAGTTGGATGGGACCTACTCCCACTGACACTACTTCTTGAGCTGATTCCGTGCACTGTAATAAGTTATTTAATATTACTAGATATAATATAATAACTGTGATTGCTTGTTTAAGAGTGATTTATAGGCAACAGAGTTGTTGTAATGTTCAATAGTTCCTGATAGGAAAAAATGAAGAAGATTCTTATTAGACTGAAATGGAAAATAAATTGATTTTATTTGATGTTAATATCAATCATAATGATATTGCTATATGATAAAGTATTAAATAAATTTCATACTAGTTAAAATTAACTTACAGTCACAAAGCCTTTAAGGGGTGGTAATAAAGGAGCACCAAGCCTATCCAGATGGCATAACAAAGCAATTCCAGCTTTTTTCACACTCATCAATCCATCGCCACTTGGTATCTCTAACTCTCTGTACAAAATAATACAAGCATATTATTAAATTTTAATATATAAAACATTTTGTCAAAGGATTTAATCTTACTTGAGGAATGTAGCAGTCAAGTTGTCTTCAGGCATTGGTTCAGAATTAATTATTGGGTTAGGAGGGGCAACTTTTGCCATTCTTCTGAGGAATGGTCCCAATGGCGCTGTACATTCTTCCAGCACTATCCTGAAAGAGATTTGAGTATAAGACCGCACCTAATAAATCATTTCTTTTTTTTACCATTAAAATACCTGTTATCGGACTGTCGTTTTTGCTTCGGCGGTAAGGTGACTAAAACATCAGCTGCTTTTAATAACGCTGGCAATTCAGCTCTTCTTGCACATAGCTCAACCCAAACGCATAAAGACGTCCGCCAATCGCCTTGTGGTACATTACATCCTACTTCTCTGTAATAAAATGGCGTCAAGTATTAAAACTAATTTAAAAATTTTTAGTGTTGAAGAACTTCTCTTTCAATGAAACATATATTTAAGCATAATAGATATTACCCTGCAACTACTTGGTGTAAAAATTTCGCAGCACTATCCACAACTTCGGCCCATATTTTCTGCGATCGCGGTGTTTGTTGGGACGCAATACTAGTTTGTCCATTGCCAGCGTAGAGTGCAGCATCAGGCAGGGCTCTGACGGCTTCCAGTGCGTCGCGTAGTAACAGGGAACAGACATCGGCGTCTTCTCCACAGCGCCATGCTCTTCGTACTAGCGACAAGGCGAGTCGTAATGCAGCTCGCGCTCCAACACGGGCAAGAGCACTGAAACACGTATGCAATACTTTTTTACTTTTAAATCCTAAAATCCTTACTAATGTTATAATCGGAAAACTTACTCTCTATAAATCTGTTAAATTTGTACGCCTAAATCACTAGACTGGATTTGGTACAGATATAGTAGTTAGTGGCATACTGTAGAATAATTTTGAGTACATTACTACATTACAAAATTATTTTTTGCAGTAAGGAGTCAGTTGGCTATTGCCGGAAATATAATCCAATGTGTCAAGTAAAATATGTTCAAACAAAATATACCATACCTCTCAGAATCATCAGTTGGTTCTTCACTGTCTTCTTGTGCTTCAGAACATATTTCAACTGGTTTCTTCAGTGTGGTCACAACATTGCTCAAAGCCCTATTGCTTACACCATGAGGTGCTTTATCTAACTTTATTTTTTTGGTTGGTTCCTTGTGATGATGCTGTTCTCTATAAATAATTAAGGTATTATTGGGAATAATTTTTCTAAAAATTACAATAGGCTGCAAACAAACAGGTTTATACAGGATACATGGCAACATTCAATAAAATTATACTATAGTTTGCTTAATTTCCAGTCGTGCTGACTTGTTTCTAATATTACTCAATAGAATCACTTCTATTTCATATTTACCTTATAACTGCCACTAAATGTCTATTGCATATGGCAATGAGACGCCGAATTTGTGTAATATATGGACATGTCACAGCTGTATGTATAGCTCTCACACGCTGCTCCCAAATCAGAGATTCCATAACACTTTGTAGACATTCTGGTCCTATCAACCATTCAGTAGTAAATTTTAATGTGTCCATAATTTTAATACATATGTAACATATATATTAAAAGTATAATAAGAAAGGACATTTGAATTCATCTATAGCTCATAATAATATAATGATAGCAATAAAGAAAACCATAACCTGTTTATTTCAAAATAATAACATTGCTTTAGCTGCATTAGAGATAGTGAACTTATAAACTATAAATATGTAAGTAATATTTACTATTTTATAATCTTGTTGTAGACAAATAATAAATGTTAGAAAGAAAGAAAGGCTTATTTCATTATTAAATAAGTCAAGAAACAGAATATTTAGAATTGTTGCTGAGGGGTGCATTCACCTGGATCTAATTTCCATTTTATTTCATCTATAACTTGAGTAGAATGTGGAGGTGCAACAAGTTTAGACTGAATTGAAGCACGAAGTTCTTCCTCAGCTGATAGAGCAGTGCAAGGAGGACATGCACATCCTGAATGTGGACCACATAATCCATCACAACATGTGCATGAAAGAATCTACAAAATATTTACAAATATAATATAATATTTATTTCGTATAGATTAAAATTCACAAGATAGAGAAGTGCTATAAATAAAATGATTACCTACCCTTAGACCACAATAATATTTTCCACTATCACCAAGCTTAGCAGTAATACCAGCACCATTCACAAGACCATTTCCGGCGTCGAAATATATCTCCCTGTCCTGGATCAAACTATTAAACAATGTACATAGAGCGTCCGGGCAATGCAAGGCTTCTTGTATGTCAGGATTCAACCACTTAGGATCCAAGTGTTGTTGTGGGCGAAAAATAAAATCATCCTGCTCCTCCGATATAGACATTTTGATGAGAGATATGGTTTAAAATAATGCGAAAAGTATACATTAATGATCCAACACAAACAGATGTCTCTTAGCAAGAGTGCGCTCGGGAACACACAAGTATTTCATTGTGAAACAAAAAATCGGAATTAAAAATTGCAAAACAGTCCTCAATCAATTGAATTCGAATACTATACTGCCAACATAAAAAAATGTTATGTCAAAATATGTCAAATTCGATGACAATCATATCAGCATAGATATATTTATATATAGAGAAGAAAAGCAAACGTAAAAACGAACGTAATTAACTCACAGTTTTAAGTTAACACTCAATTATTAGGAACAGCTGTCGTATTATATCTATGCTGGATTCGGTGTACGACATGGAACTTAAGGTAAATTTTTACTTTTGTAACTACTACTATGATATTTTTCTTTGTTATAAACAATTTATAAGCGACTGGGATCCTAATAAGAATGCAAATATTGTTTTTTAATTATAAGTCACATACTAAATACCTATTAGTGCGAAGGACCGTTTTTAGGAAAAAAAACCATTTATATAAATGGTTATGACATCAAATGTATACAAACGCCTTGAAAACTACATACTGTATATTACATTCCGACTATGGTTCTCACCGATTAACTAATAAAGCAGAACTTCTGCTGAACACTTTTCTATTAATAATATTATAATTCCCTTATTCTTACGCATAATTATCAAATATCTTTATTATTCGCCTCGAAACAGTAATAATTTACCTATGTCATTTTGAACAGTTTGATATCCATAGAAAAAAAGATCTAGAGAGAGAGATTGCTAAATGCCATTGACATTTTTTTTAAATGCCATTGACAGTTGGACTTTCATTGATAAATGACAATGTCACAATTTAATAATCAACCACCAATCAACAAAAGTAAATAACGCATGTGGTTTGTGATGTGATGTGTACGTCTTGTAATGCATTACTAAATAAAGTATAAAGGCGCAATAATTCCTAATAAGAATTTAGAAAGCACTTCAATGGATACAGATATCCTGGTGAGCGATAAAGACAACTTGTACGGTTAGTATTGCAATTGTACCTTTTCGTAAACAATATCCGGCGGATTACAAAAATTGCATCAAAGAATAATGAACTGGACATGTAACAAAAACCATATTGACAAAGCAACATTTCTGTAATTTATTCGTCGCGCAATAGTGTCGTTTCATTATATTGAAATGTATTTTAAGGTCTTCTCCAAACGATTGTTTACATCGATGTCTATATAAGATGTTAATATATTTTCAGATAATTTTTGCTTGGATGATTTTGCCACTGAATGTCAGTGGTCTTCACTATTAAATTCAGCCGATGCATCGCCAAGCGAAATATTAGCAGATGCAGCTCCTAGCCTTATACCTTCTATTTCGCCCATTTGTAGTGTGAAATCATCGTCCAATGAAAGCAGTACCTCTGACTCTGGCAGTGAAGATGATACCAAGAAGTATGTTTATTTAGGTTTTTTTGAAACAAAGATGTTGAGAATTTACATGTTTGATTAATGTTATGCTACTTTCATTATAAAATTAAACATAATGTTAAAACTCTCATTCTGCAGCAGCACCACAACATCAAATAGGCAGAGTTCCCTATCACCATGTGACTGGCTGCCAAGTTTGGACAATGAGGCTATTCATCAGTTAAAACCTGAAGATGTAGAGCTGTTCTTACAAAAAACAGGTATTCATTTTAATAAAATTTGTGTCCTACAAAAATACATAATTTATAAAATATTTAGTAATAATTTTTATCAAATACCATCAATTGAACTTAAGTTTATAAATTTTGCATCCTGAGTTGCTGTATTTAATGAAATAACATTATTTACCTTTTCAGATAATATTAAAAATAACCAAAATGTTAGTAGAGACAAAAAGGGTCCAGTAATGGCTATTGAGAATGGTATCATAAAGGTATCATACAATTAATTTATCCTACTATTAACAGTGTCTAAAAAAACATTTTTGTATAAATTTTATACTTACTATATAAATTACTTATTTAATATGTACAGTTTTAAATTTTTTTATTTCTCTGTTATATATTTTCAATAGTGTTATGTTACATAATTGTTATCAAATGTAATTACAGGTAGTAAAGACTGAAAATGGCTATGAACAGCATAAAAAAGCTACACATTTGTTGTCTCAGGTCAAAGGTAGATAATTAAAATATTCATTTTTTTATTAATTTGTAACTTGTTTCATTAAACAATAAAATAATATAATATTTTTCAGTAAATGATGTACATGAATCCTATTTTAATGTTGTTAATGAAAATTTAACTATTATCAGTAAAAATGAAAGGGATATATACAGTGAACAAAGTAAGGTGCCAAATATTTTAGATAATCTCTCCAAGCCTGTAGTAATAATGCCTAATATGGTACCAATAAAAATGTCACAAAATTTAGAAACTCCAGTTAAATATGAAATAAAGGTAAGCTTTTTACTAAGGTATCTAATAACCATGGATATAAAAAATAAGTGCTTATATTAAGCAAATTTCTCTCTTTTTAAGTCACCTCTAAGAACAAATATTGTGTTAAGTCCTAAAGAAATTAAAACAGAAGCTGGAATTGATTATAAAAACATAAGTAGAATTGATTCAATTTTGGAACTACCTCAGCTGAGTGATGCTGATATAAAAGCAATAAAAAAGCAGCAAAGAATGATAAAAAATAGGTGAGTTATAACTCATACCAAAGAGAATGAATTGGTTAACCTTTTTCACAATGGTTTCAGTAACCTTAATTTTATTATACTGATTCTGCAACCTTGTTTACATTTGCTCAAAATTTAATATAATATTTTATCATTTAAGAGAGTCTGCGTGCCAGTCGCGACAAAAGAAAAAAGAATATGTCACAGCATTGGAACAACAGTTATTGGAAGCACATCAAGAAATTGCAAAATTACGACTGGAAAATAAAATTCTAAAAAATCAACTTGAAGCCAATGGCAGAAGTCGAAAAGTGTGTGAAATGGCTTAGGACTAATTTTGTGTTAGCTGGTTTTGATGATTCCTAATTTTTTATTTTTATATTTCAGATACCGAAACTTGATACATCACTTTTAATACCTAAAAAAAATATTGCGGTACTTTTTGCTATGGTTTTTATGTTGTCTCTCAATTTTAATATTTTGGGGTAAGTTTGTTATTATTGTTACTTTTTTTTAATATGTAAATATATTTGTAAAAAAAAATTTTTTACTTATAGCTGGAGCACAAAACCATTTATAGGTCCTACAGCCCCTCATGCCGGCTCTAGACATTTATTATGGACGGAGGACAATAAGAATGATGTTTCCGTTGGTAAGTAATATTTAAATTAAACTTTATTGACATTATTTTTATACAGTCACGGTTTATCCTAAAACAATTTTCTGTATGTTTAGATTATGATCAAGTCAATCGGTCTGATGGAGTAGAATGTCAAAACAGTACAATTAATGAATATATCAATCAAACAGAAAGCATTAGAATTGTAGGCGATTTAAAACGTTGGATTGGTAATGGGAAGACTTTGAACTGGACGAATGCATCAAGTAAAAATAAAAAAGGTCATATCAATCAGGAACAAATAAATGGTAAACAGTCTTTAGAGTACTCTTTATTTCTCCTTATTTATATACCATCTCTTACATAAATAAATATTTTTCAGGACATTTATTTTCAGGACATTTATACACAGCGCCATCTAGTTCCAAGCTAAGCCGAAGCTTGTGTTATGGCAACTAGATAACGGAATAAATTACTTATACATACTTTTCTTTTGTAAATACATAACTATAATACATAGCAACACCCAGACCCCAGAAAAATACAAATATATTTTTCCGGTGTGGGAATCGATTCCACGACCCTTCGTGCAGAAAGCAGTTGTGCTACCACTGCGCCAAGCGGTCGTCAAATAATGTGTTTGTTTTATATAAACATATAAAAATGCATTTATTTTTGTAGGTGGACTACTGGAAGCATATAAGCTGTTACATAAACTGAACCTTGATAATGATTTAGTAGATTTTCCAAATACAAATAGAAATGGAAAAACAGTGAGAGACAAGGCACGGTTTCGCAGATTGCGTAGGTCATTGACCTCCGAGAAAGATCTCGAATTTGGTGATACTGGAATTTATTACGAGAAACTGTATGATAAACACATGAGAAACAGTAGAAATGAGTATGTGAATGATTTTGGAGAGTGGAGTGAATTGCTTCAAGCTTTGCAGCGACGGGATGATACCTTTTATGTAGTTGGTGTTGGCAAAGGCGAACACTTGCTACTACCAGCTGTATCACATAATGTCACTAGACCACCAAAAATGGCGCTTATTTTACCTGCACGTTCTGGAAACGGTAATATATCTAAAATATTTAATTACTTTGCGTGCATTACCTACACAATAAAATTTTCACTTTTTAATTATTCTCTCTACTTGCAGATTCTTTACTAAATGATCACGTGACTCTAATGCAGATAGATTGCTCTGTAGTTAACACGACATTAGTCAAGCTTAACTCTAAGGCTCTTCCAAAAAGTTATAGGAAACCTAAATTGAACTCGACAAACACTGTATATGACAATCCAAAACCAAAACAAGTGAATGTGAATAAAGACCACAAACAAGTTAACTATAAAATAGCACCAAACAGTTCTAGTCATGCTTCTAATGATGTAAAGCAAGATTCATTTGCTCAGTACTTGTTAACAAAGCCTGAAGAAAGAAAAGAAACCATAACAAATAAAATTAATATTACTACCTCAGTGTTAAAAAATATAGCTGCTACTTTTAATGGTACCATATAAATGTGAGACATTATAATTTTGTTATTTAATAATATTCCAAAAGTAAACAAAGTATCACAATTAGACTTAGAATTTAGTATTGTGACCTTTAACAGAAGGTGTCTGCTTTTGTGTAATAGTTTTAGGCATAATGTGATATTAATTAAGGTTTAATATAATACAAAAGTTCATAATATTTTTATTATCTTTCTTAAGATCACATAATGCAACATTTTCTTCACAAAGTAGTTGAAATAATATATGTATACCTTGTTATTGGATATTTGGTTTATGTGCAATAATCATATATTGTAAGTCCATGCAGATACTTAATTAAGTAGATTTGGTTTCAGAAATTTTCTCTCTATTTGCTCGGACTAGATTTTATAAGTTATTTTCATGACTACCACTATTACTATACTTTATATTTAGGTCATATTTTTTAAATTATTAAATTAAATATTGTAAAAATAAGTGAGATGATAAGATCTCAAATTTTATTTTTAATTTTACACAGCTGGTGTATGGTAGCACATTATTTCTTTATGAGTCCATTACTAATTTCTTAAATTAATTATTATTATTTAGCTCAAATAATTAATATTACATATGTTATTATGTATTTTTTGCATCAATGAAAAGTTCTAATGATAAATGTTAGTAAGAGAGTAGAGCCGCGTACAATGATATTATATTCAATAGATATGTTATAAAATTTTGAAGATGCAAAAACAACTGTCGTGCGGAACACTTTTTTCGGTTGTATTTTTGGTGTATAACATATCTTTTAACTATTATATCATAGCGCAGTATGCAATAAATTTATATGGCGATGATTCTTTTGAGATTTTTATTAGAAAATACCGAAAGTCAGTTGTGTTATATAATAAAACAGAAAAGTTGTGTACTATAAAAATATGTAACAGTTATTGTATATCTATTTTTGTGTTGTCGAAATTTTATTCTTATTTTATTTAATTGCTTTATAGTTTGTATTATAGGTAATATTTACTTAGAAAGAATTCTTACTAGCAGTAATTTAGTAAGGTTTCTCTTAATTGTTATTTATTATTAAATTTATTTCGGATATCTTATAAATATCTACATACCGCAATATTTTCTATACAAATAAAGTTCTATGTAAATAACCAGTTTTGTAACCTTTAAATTATTACCTTAAATTTAAATTAATAAACTGCTATCTTACCATACAATTCGTTTTCAAACGCGATTGATGTGTACTCGGCATAATAGCTTATTTAATTTAATCCATATAGGTATTATATGTAGTTCTCAAAATATAAAAAAAATAATGGGCAATTATAGATTTTCCAAATTTCTTATTTTGATTTTTTATAGACCCTCGAAACTATAAATCTGGAGAAAATATGTTTAGGTTTGGATAGGTTGGGGCAATACCGAAAATAGTACCCTGTGGACCAGTGTTAATCCCGCTTGCATCATTGCATGCCAAATATCACCAAATTCAGTATGTAGTTTTTGCGTGAAAGAGTAATAGACATCCAAACATCTATACCTACTCGCAAACTTTCGCGTTAATAATTTCAGTTTTCCAATTCCAGAGCATAGTGCCACTCAGTGGCACACAGTCGAATTATTCTGAAGCTTAACTAGAACGTCTTAAGAATTAGTTTTCAAATGCACCAATAGACTGCGCTAAGTTCAGTGTTGAAAAGAAAATCATCATAGAGTTAGCAAAACCCTCGTTAGTGTGCAAATGAACTGTTATACCTTAGTTGAAAATTGAACGGTTATTTTAAGTTATTAACACAGGTTGAATTAACTATGATTATTTCCAAAAACCTACAACAAAATAAAAGCTTTTTAACATTTTTCAACAATATATTGATGATGAATGATATTACTTACAAATCAACCGAAAAAAGTGTTCCACTGCTACGCGGATGTTCGTATATAACATATCTGATAAATATAATATCATTAACTAACATCTAAATTATAAAATAACTATTTTGTCATTTCTAAAAGCTGTTAATTATTTTAATATTTTTATAAACTAATATAATAATTATTATATGTGCTGTAATTAACTTGTAGGATTTTCTCAAATAAAATAATTGTTTTTAATATAATATTTTTATATCAATAAACGATAATGAACATAAATATGTAGCTAGTAATGTTTAGACTTTAGGGCAACCGGATTCTTTGCTCCTGGGGTATCAAAAAGACGAAGTCCTTGCTGCCTGCTAGAAAAAAAGCCGCAGTCTTTCTTTCTTTTTTTCTTGCTTTATATATTATGGCATTAGCATCTAGCTATTTGCCTTGTCAATGTAATAAGAGGCAGAGAGTCGAGTCAGTCAGTCGTTTTGTCCTGCCCTTCGTAAAGTGATAGTGAACTTTACGAAGAACCTCGACGAATCTTGGAGCAATCGGAACGGCGCTACTATGCGCTCTCGAATAAATTCTTCATTTCCTGAACTTTTATTAGCTAATTTACTGCATGAATCACTATCACAATCAGACATTAAATCACTTTATGCACCAAAAAACGAATATTCAATCGAGATTACAAATAGACGCCGCCAGATTCCCGCCAAAAACTCGACAGTTATGTCATTTATTTATTTTGCATTCTGTCAAACGTCAAATACAACTAGTGTCAAAAGAGGTTAAGTTAAAAAGTAAAATACTTTAGTATTTTTATAAGAAATTTGCTAATAATTTAGGAAAACAGCCATTATAATGAATAAGTGTTTATTTAATATTTATACTCCAATGACTGTAATTTCTCGATGCAAGGGATACAAGCATCCGGGTGGAATTCGATATCCTGGTGGAATAGTTTATTATCCGAGGTAAAATTTATCCTTACAATAAATCTT
>JADANM010001663.1:7332938-7358093 GCA_026213755.1 Eurema hecabe | reverse complement strand
AAAAAAACCACAATTAAAATTGGATCATCCATCGGGGGTTGAAAACTGATAATAGTCTCATGCACATTTCTACTATTGCAGAATCAAGTAGCTGTTGTAAAAAACACTCCAGAAGTCAATGCATTAATATGGAAAGTGAAACACCTGGTAAAAGTTACACCTATAACATTTCCATATGGTGAACCTACGGAAGAAGATATAGAGCACACTGTTTTAAAGGAAAATGGAGAGTGCATAGTAACAAAAACACTTAAACCCGATGAAAGTAAAATAAAAGCCTTGGAACAATATGAAAAAAATCCTAGAAAAATGGATTCAAATACTATTAAAAGAGATTCCAGATTGAAGTGGAATAATGCTTTTACTGGAGGATTTTAATGATGATTAGAAATAAAAAAATATAGATTGCTTTCGATTTTTTTATTATCTTAAGTCATAACAAATATAATACACAGTAACCTAACAGCAATATGACAATTTCTTAATTAGGTTGTAATTTATTCTTTTTCTTATATAATAAATAATTTAAATGTTCAGGAGCCTTAAAGAATAGGTCCATAAGGATACCATGTTTTTTACCAAGATCATACCTTGCATCACCCCATGACACAACTAAGGTAGGGTTTAATTTTTTAAAATCATTTAAATGAAATTTATGTTTAAAAATAGAATTATACCAGTGGCTTCTAAAAACTGCAACATATTCGTCACCTTTCTGATACAGCCGTAACACATATTTATTGATCAATATTTTTACAGCAGTGTTAAAAGCAATAAATGAAATAAGATACACTAGTACTTCAGTTGCATTATTTGCTATAACAACATTCTCGCCTACAACCATTGGCTCATTCAGTGTATTTATATCAAACATAAATGTTGCATAATAAATGGTGGAGAGTGCAATTGTGGCAGATGAAAAAGTAATGAAAGTAGAAGTATACTTAATGGCTTGATCCATAGGTGCTTTATAGATAAGTTGCCAATCTTTGGGAATGTTATCTATTCTCCTCCATTTCTCTTCAACTTCTGTGAATCTGAGCGGTTGTTGTGTGGCGTATTCAGCTCGACATATCCTTAATGCCGGCGACAGTCTGGATATTGCTTTGAGTCTTATAAAATTCATTGTTGCGAATTATTGTTCGAAAATCATTGATGACATAAAATTTTTGTGAAACTTACAATATTTGCAAATATGTAAAAATAATTACAAAATAGGAATAAAAAATTTATTTGTTTTTTTACTTTTTCGACCTAACTCAATGGTTATGTCAATTGTCAAATGTCAATGTAAGACTTTACGCAATGTCAAAACAGTATAGACGAATTACAAAAATATATTGCAATAAAATTATGATAATGAAGTATAAACCCTTAATTTCCAGCGATAATCATCGTTACGCTCGATAGTCTGCAAAGATATAAGGCTCTTAATTTCATTGAAATATTTTAACTCACTTTGTTACTAATATTATAATATGATATGAAAATGATAGTAGTAGTCAAATTTGTGTACTGTTTGGTGCTTTATTGTTTTGTTAATATAAATAAAAATGGTTTTTTTTGCATCAATCACCACCGTCAACAACTTCTCAATTAGTTATTCCTAATATTATGTATGATGTTATAATAATTTACTCTACAATCTACATACCTACTTAAATAATAATAATTTGTCTAAATGCAGTGTTTTGATCTATGGTAATGTCAACTGTCAGTGACATTGTTCACACAGCAGTCAATTTTTATAGTCTATACAAATTACGTACAATTTTGAATTCACAACCGAAACTTTATTTGGAGTTGAGTACATACAAAAGTTTTACAAAATATTTTGTATTTTTATAAGAGACACGTGAAGTGCGTTATTTAAATAACTTAATATTAAAAACTTCTAGATTTACATGAATTATTTTTTAACGTGATCGGTGTAAAAAGTGTTGACTATATGAAGAGAGTACGATTTGAGACTCCTTTAAAAGTAAGAGATATAAACATAATGATTCATGACTCAGAATGTCATTCGCCTCGCCCCTATATTAACAAAGATATAAGCTATCCTCCATTTAAATGCAATGATGTTCCACAGCCATTACCATACGTTAATGATCCAATACATCGTTATGAATTTGGAAATAGTTCTCCATACCCCACAGCAAGAAAAACTTGTACACCAATGTATCCTAGCAAGGTATATCAACAAGCTCCGTCAAGTGATCTAGATTTGAGTCTACTGGATTTCACGTGCCAGGAACCTCGCAGGCAACCACAAAAAATTCACTATTCTGTGAATGTTGATAGTGAGAAACAAACATCGGAAATATTAAGTAGTAAAAATAACATCGACCTACCAAATACTTTAAATAAAAACGACGATTTTTTTCTTAAGAGGGAAAATGTGGGAAAGATTGTGCAATCTTCCCCATATGAGCATGTCAATATGTTAAGATTAGAAAAAGAAAATAATCCATTATTGAAAAAGACTGAAATCATGAAATTAGGTAAATTAAAAGAAAATGAATTAAGGAATGTGGTTCATACTAAATGCCATGTAAGCCCAATTGTCAATAATAATAATTCTGGTTGTAATTGTCACCATTGTACAACAAGCACTCTGATTAATTGTATGCAACCATGTGCCAAATATCAAGAATGTCACTGTACTCCGCATCAAAAAGCTTGCTCCAATTATAACTGTAATATGCAAATTGCAATTCCCCAGTCATGTCAATGCTTAGGTAATAAATCAAGAGATAATCTAAATGCCATTGATAAAAAAGCCTGGGCTGTTGAGAAATATGAACAAACTTTGGCAAATAAACTAGAGTGTCCTGATATAGAACCACAGAATACTATAGTAAAAGAAAAAAGAGAACCCACAGTAACAGATTTGTTTAAAATAATAAAATTACAAAATGAACAATTACAGCTGCTTCAGGAGAAGGTAGATAATTTCATAGCTGCTAGTCAGCAAGACAAGAAACTTACAAATCAGCCTCAACAACAAAAATTTGTGACAGAACGTGTTGCCTTGAAATCTGTTGAAAGTGAGCAACATAAAATATCTATTGGTGTTATGACAAGTTTTGAAATGGTTCGGACATCCACAGTTATAAATAAGGAAGTGATAAAGCAAAGTGAAGCACAAATCCAATGCAACACATCACATATTAGCATTAAAGAAGTAATCTCAAAATCACAGCCGGTTAATATAAACTTTCTAGATGGAATAAGTAAGAAGAATGATGTTAATTCTTCAATTAACAATAATGATGATATGACAAAGAATACTGTGTTTGAGGACAAGACATTGAATGAGTTAAGTTTATACAATGTCCAAGTTGATAATGCAACAACTCCCTTGATGTCGCCTGAACAAACAATGTACTTAGACGTTAAAGATTACAGTGAGTAAGTGTCAATCCAAACTATGATAAAACTGATGATTAACTTTATAATTGAGGTGCTGACCTTACTTTTATTATAATATATAAAGTTATATTATAGTTTTTATTTTATTTTAGTTCAGATGCAGAGAGTGATGACCCATCTAATGTTGGATGGACCTATTATAATAAAGTAATGGTAAGTTGAAATATTTTTTCATAAACCTTATTAAATGATACGAGCATGGCGTGTTTTGTAGGATTTTTTTCCACTCACAAGCATACCCTGGAATCAGCTTCCATATTTAATTACATGTGACTTAAGACTTCAAACAAAAATATTTGCCAAAAAAGCCGGTCGATTCATGCCTACGTGTATGGTTATGGGCCGTGTTGATCTCTTATTAAGTGTAGTGCCAGCTCATTTGCACGATTTCATAAAGAAAAAAAAGACAAGACGAATGTATAATTTTTGTTTATGTAGAACGAATGTTATATATCTAATCTATATTTACAGACAAGGGTCAATGGTTTGCTACAAGATTCCGACATGCCTTCTTCAGCTAGTGCCATGTACAGAAATGTTAGGCAGAAATGTCTAATGCAAGTTGACAAAAGTAATGTTAGTGTAACTAAGAGGTAAATATTATTCATATGCCATATTAGTAATCAGGTTGTGAGGTAAAAAAATTACTTCGAAATTAAGTTTTGTACATACAATCTTCAATGAAGCTATTTTTATTAAAGAAGAAAAAAAAATATTTTCAGAGTGACATTTGGTGAGAATCTTGTGCAAATGCCACAGCCTCAAATGACGAAAGCTACAACAGACACTAGTTTGAAAATGAATCAATTGGCTGCCAAATATCTTAACCAGCAACCACTGGCCAGTGTGCCTTCAGTAAAACCAATTGCGCCTACAGCACCTACTGACATGTCTTATGCCACTAAAAATTATATGGAGAGACACAAAATATTGCAAGGTATAACAACACACAACTGGGTTAGCATAACTGTATGTTAAATTATTATATGTTTGTCAAAACATATTTTCCTAAAAAAATCAGTTTAATTTACTCATCAACTATCAAGCTATTTTTTTTTATTATTATTAAAAGTGTAATTTGTTCTTATTTATTTTAGGTGGCAATAATTTGCCAGCCCCAAAACCGAAACAAGAAATACCAAAGTTCCTAGATATAACAGTGTTAAAACAGCAGCCTAAGTTATTATAAATATAATTATAATTATTGTATAACTTAATGTTTTATTTTATAGATGAATTGTTTAATTAAACCAAGTTTTAGAGAACAGACATTTATTTCATTTCAACTTCAATGAAAATAACAATTTTTCTACACCATATTTAGCTACATATAATTTGGGAACATTTTAATAAATTTACGAATATAAATTTAAATATCATATATGTACTCCTTAATCTTAGGTATACAATAATGCCGATTTTAATCGTAGAATGATAGTTCAATTTGAATTTTCGTAATAGATATATTTATTAAAATTATATCAGTATTCACTATTCAGTAACAGATAGACATGATTTACTACAGATATAACAACAACATTTAATGTTTATGTATGATCTATGTTATCTATGATTGACATATAATTTAATAGTAACAATTATGTGATAGGCCTACGCCTGGCTCTTGCCACAATAACATTAAAAAATATTTGGTAATTGTAATACAAAATATTGTTGCGAATATTATATGTAATAATAAGTATATACATGTATTAGAGGTATTTAAAATTACGTTCACACATTTTGTACAATATTTTTTAAAACCAGGTACTTGCTTATTTTGAAATTTGCTCATAGATAATATATATTTGAAATATTAATGATAAAGTATTTATCATTTTTTTAAATTATAGAAAAGAGATATTTATGATCATACTATCTGTGTCCGCCGGTTATACCCTTGTAGTTCCCGTTACCGGGGCATTACTGGGATGTTAGCTATACTCTCTCTCTACGATACCTATGTACAAACCTTCCCTAGATTTCCACAAATAAATAAAGACCAAATTTAGCCAAATCGGTAAAGGCGTTGTTGAGTTATAACATTATGTACTACCAAAAAAGGCATTGATTTTTATTTAAAGATAGATTAACACGATTACTCTTTTAATAGAAGTTTTAAGAATATGATTAAATATTATAAGTTACAGCAAACATAATTTTGTGTTAAAGCAAACATTTTGGTAGAATATTGTGTGTTTATATCTATCTATATTATTAATACAACGTAGCTGATCCTTAAACATTGGTTTTTATTGAGTGCTATATATAGACATTTATAAATAAATAAATTACGTAGGTACGTTCCCACATATACTTAGGTATAAAATTATCTTTATGTTTTAGTTATATAACAATCAACTTAATTAAAAACTATACAATTATTGCTCTAATATGTTTTCTACATAAACATCTTATTTACAAGGAAATACTGTAGACCACTATTATTTTAATTTCAATTCTCTTGCATCGCATTTGTTATATTAAAATCTAGGATAATAAATAACTAAATAATTTGGATGGCACTTTTTATATTTAAAATGTTGAACATCACATCAGTTAATATTCATTTTTAATGCTAGGTATATCTATTTCATTCAAAAAATCTATTTTACATCACTTTTTGTCTTACATGTCAGTTAACGTGACTAGTTATAAACTTCTGACTAGATTCAAATTATATAAGCTACTAATTATTTACAATAAGTACCATGCAGTCATATTTATTTTCTATACAAACTAAGCGCGTGCAGTAGGTACGAAAATGTTAATCGTCTAATTGTGCATTTTTTAAACACGAGCAAATTGTGCTGCTATTCGCTTACATCGACATTTCAAATGTTAAGTACAGAGTATAAAATGAAATACAAGAGTTATACCTATATGTAACTGGGCTGAGCCAATTGGCAGTGTAGGCTAAAATATAGTTTATTTGGATTTCTACAAAAACTAGTTAGGCTCAAAAACGTTGAATCTAGGTTATTTGATCCTTTATTTTTTTGAACGCTAGTTGTATAGCAATTTAACAGTTTATAATAAATATTCATCCTTAAGGGTAAATCTTTAACGTTATAGGAAAGGTCTCTGTAGTCTATATCATCGAGTATAGTGTAAAACTGTTTATCTTGAATCTACTACAGACAGAGCATTACAGATAAGTTTTTAGGAGGTGGCTAAATCTTAATATATGTCTATTTCACTATTCTCGGCGAATTATACACATCAATTTAATATTATGTAAGTTACCCAGCTTTGCACTATTCTCGGCAAATGAAACTAACTTTCATAATTAAATTATATATAGAGTCAAATAATTGGCTCTATTGTTTTATTTATTTAAATAATATTAGCTTCTACAATAATTCATCGCATACATTTAGTAATATCATTATAGTATAGAGTAGGTAAATTTCAACGATTCGAAGACGTAAATATCTTCATTTATATTAAAAAAGACTTTATTATTTACAATTAAAATAGCGAGCCTCATCTCGAGATTAAGTATTTTCAATACAGGTTAAAACATCGTTGACATTTTGATTAGATTCTTGAATAAAGAATTAATTGCATTGGACCTAGTTGGATATTATTATAGTTTAGTAAGGTCAATTTGAGGATGTGTGTTGATAATGGTTAGTTGGGTCTTCATCGCCGCTTCCTCTAGATTTGCTGTCTAAACGTAAGGCAGCTAATTTTTGTCGCATGCTTTGTGGTCTGTTAAAGAAAAGTAGCGTTTAGATTTAGATCTAGTGTGAATAATTATTATTATAGAATAAACTGCATGGTCGCGAAAGATCAAATGAAATACCACACGTCGTACCTACTATAAATATCAGTGTTGCCACATGTGCGATTTTTGTAGTCAAAATGAAATTTCTTTTTTTTTCATGTCATTCCCGACGCACTGATTGTTTATATATGGATTTCTGTTAGATCCGTGTTTCTTATAAAAAGATTAGAGTAGAAACTGATGTTAAGCTGTACTTGTTTATACTATGACCCGGTTTTTCAAAATCCTGATCTACTTAGTAACGAAATAATGTATGGTAATGCTGATCCATATCTGTTATATAATGTTGTTCCATATATATGTTATTACGTATACCTACTTCTTTCACTTAAGTAGGAAGTAACCTTTATATGTAATTGTACATAATGGTATGTAATGGTCTACCTATCAGCAAAGTACGAAGAGACGACGTGGTCAGCGGACACGGACTGGCGCTGGTAGGCGGCCGCGCTCAGGTTGCTCTGCGGGATCTTGTAGATGCGCACGCAGCGCCCGCTGTTCTCTGTAACCACTGCCCGGTGTTATCATATTTGTATGCGAATATGTGCTTCAATAGTAGTCATTTCAATACATACATGTATAAAAAGATTACAATTTTGAATTTAATATAAAGGTATATAATCATAGATAGACATTTGGTTTAAGTTATCATTCTTAGGAATTGCGCTGCATAACGTTGGATAAAGTGGGAAAATTTTCATAGGATACCTTTCTCATAGGACTTTAAAAGACAAGTATACAACTTGTAAACTCTCTTAAGCGAATCAAGATTTATTCCAGCCTTGACCATTATGTTTGTTTTTACTATGTACATACTGTAGGGAATGATTAAAACTAAGATTTAAGAGTTTTTTAATATATTATGTTTACCCTGTGGCGATGTGGGTGGCGACACCGGCGTCATCCTCTGCAGTGGTCGAATGTTCTCTTGATCGGACGATATGGAACTACTTCTGCTTGATGCTGAATTGTTTTCTGGTGTTCTATTAGTTGGGTCGTTTCTGCAATTATATTATACATTGGTATTCATTAATATACAATGTGTACCTATAGTAAATCTTAATAGGTATAAATAGTAGGTCTCTTGTAGCATGCTACGCAAGCGTAGCGTCTGCGTAGCACAAGTTTGTATAATGGCTGAATGCACCATGAACGAAGCAATGTAATTATGATATTTACTAGTAATATTATAGAATATTCAACCGCTACGTCAGCCACAAAACGATCCTTGTAGCGTTACCGTAGCGCATATTGGGTTCTAGAATATTCGAGATGGTTCTAGAAAGTTCTAGACTCACTTGTCAGCGTCGTCGTCGTCCACGGAGTAGGGTCCGCACTTGCTCATCTGTCGCGCGAGCTCGTAGCTGTCGTGCAGGCACGGGTCGATGTCTCGCCCTAGCGGCACGTACTCGGGGGCGCACGCTACGTAGAATATGTCCTACAAAACATTACAAGTATTTAAAATATATTCTTGAAAATTTCAATACAGGTACTAGTATTATGGTTCGTACCGTTTTTGAGATATAACGAATCAAAAAGTTGAAAGAGATGTACTTAAACATAGTATGTCGATTACAACTCTTTCAACTTTTTGATATATCTCAAAAACGGTAGGTCTTAGGAAAAAAAGTATTGAGATGTATTTTATAGATGATAATCAGATTTATAATTTTTGTCTGAATTAATATTATAATAAAATTTACCGTTTTGCTGAAAATCACAATTTTGTCCTTTGTCCTTGAATATATATTTTTTTGCATAGAGGGGAAAGATATAGAACGTTGTAAGTAGTTTAACTCCTAATTATTATTTATTAAAAGAGCTCACAAATTTTCAGCTTGTTGTGAATGTACGTAGCTTCAAATGTCTAACTTGACCGGACTATTATACACCCTGCAGTAAAGTCTGTAAAGTCATTAGTTGATAGCTAATACCTTTCTCCCACATAATAACTTGAGCCCGGGAATGCAAGCGGCGTGCACTAACGATCCGTTGGCAACCAGTCGGATCTCTAATAAATCCTCCGCGAAAGCCATTATGTACGGAAATGCGCACACTGAAAATAAAGAGAAAATAAGGATAGCAATTAAAACTCTGTATGTTTAATAGATATCTTTTTTTTGGGAGGAAAATATCTCCTTTCGGATTCTAAAAAGAAACAGCACAAAATTATGTGGACAAAGAGCGGCATTATCGCTTTAAGTGGTCTTTTACAAGCATCATTGTCGGCAACACAACTAAAACTAACACAACTAGAGTAGCGTTTTTTGTTTAACTATTAATTTAATTTAATTTGTTTTAATTAAGAAAAGTTTATGTAAAATATTAGTTTGGTTTTAAATTGCAATATTTCCGTACCGACTGCTGTAGGAACCGTCGTCCAGTGAAAGTCATATTCGCTATCACTCTCCAAACCTTTCGTTGTTAACCGCTCAAAGTGGCATGTATCTGAAAAAAATAAATATTTTTAATTATTCACTATATTTATAGTATATATTATAATATGGAGAACATTTGTTGTAAATTGAACTGTTTATCTTTTTCTTTAAGCTTGTATATTTTTAATCACTAACTAAAGGAAAATTTTCATAAAGCGTTTCGTTGTTTAATTTCCTGCCTAGCAAGCCGTGGGCTCACGCAGACTTAATATCCGTAGAGTTTACGGAACTTTATTAAATAACGAAATACCATAAGTATTACTCAGCGTGTTAAATTAAAAAATTCTCAAATGGAAAATATTTTAGCAACTGCTTTTCTAGCAGCAGCTGGCACTTTTTAACAAACATCCATACCTTATATCGATACATTATATTAGTTAAAAATAAGATATTCTCTCTCTGACTCATTTTTCTCGTATGACTTAAAACAATTGAACTCACGACGATACTTTATACACATTTTATTAGCCAAAAATAAGTTATTCTTGAAGCATTATTCTCGTATGAGTTGAAACTAAAGCAACTTACGATTGTAACAAAGCAGTAACTGTCCGTCCCGCTCGTCCCCTATGCGCAGCGCGTTGACGAGGGCGCCGCGCCGCGGGCCGCTGTCTTCAGAACCATCTGCCCTTTTTACAGTCTGAAACATTATTGTATACACTATGTAAGACGCAATTACGAAAACTTTGGCCTTGTTCAGACATTCTAAAGATATATTCGTTAATTATTTATTTATATAAATACAATATGAAATAATAAAATTGAAAATTCAATCAAAGTATTTTAAACAACTCTTCGTTCGCGATTATTGCAACCCCCCGAAATATGAATTAAGTTTTAAAAATAAAATTATTTTAAAAAACATCTGCGTAAATATGTTTTCGGATTTTGACTTTTACATCCCATATAGACTCCATAACAAATCTAAGAGATATAAGATTACCTTGTTTGTGTTGAGACCATTAAACTTTGGATAATAACCTATAAATATAAACAGTGTAATAATACCTGTCCTGTACTTGTTTCTATAACTTCCCAATGATGCTTATATCCTATTACAGTGACAGGAACTTCTCCATCCATCATCTTAAGTAAAACCGGTGTTTCACCAAGTTGAATATCCTTAAATAAAAAGACAAAGTTAAACTTATATAATACACGATTCAGCTATTTCAAATGCTATACATAAAATATCAGAATATATATAACTTCTTTCAAAATATTAATATTTTAAGCAAATACTCACTTTTACATGAATGTATTCAAATCCCATTTCATTTTCAGTCTTTGGCTCTTCCACTAATAGAAGAATTCTTCTTCCTAACGCTATAGCTAAAAACGTCTTCCCATCTTCACCTTAAAGTTAAGAAAACATTGTTTGTACATATTTAATTTTTTTATCGATTAGTGACGCTACGATTGTCTACGCTCGTAGAGGGTGCTACGAGCATCTTATTTCTTTAGTAATAGTCTCTTAATAATTAAATGTAAACAACTACATCTAGATAAATAAAGGCAATTTATACTTTTACTTAAAAATGTGAAGAACAATCTTATAACAATTTGTTGAATTTTATTGTCGTCTAAACCTAGTAGTAACTAGTAATACAGTGAGTATAGCTTGCGCAAGTATTACAACTTACCTTGTTCTAGCACATCAAAGAACTGCGCGGTCTTGGAGCGCGGCAGCCTGGCGTGCTTGCAGTCCTGCAGCGGGCGCATGGCCCAGGCGCCGGCGCACAGCTCGGGCAGCGGCAGCGCGTACAGCCCCGCGCCGCCCGCGCCGCCCGTCGTCGAGCCGCCGCCCGCCGCGCGCGGCCCCACCCGGAACAGCCCGGCCCGCTCCGTCGTGCGCGCTGATCGCACGCAACCCTCCCAGCGGAGCACTACACGCGTCGTTCCGCTTTCTAAATAATAACAATTTATTCTCCACAATAAGGTGATTAATAAAAAAAATTACCCAGGCCCATGATGGTAAAAACTGTTTTTCAGGAGCCTATTACATCCAAATCATGAGACATAGGTACGGTACCAAAACAAAACGATACTAAATTAACATTATAGTCAAGGCAAATCTAGTTTTGGCGCCAGAGGGTGGACATAGACCTAGATATAGTTTAATTTTGATAGCAATCGATACAAGTAAAAATAAGTATTTTATTTTATTAATGACAAAATATATACGAAAAATTAGGTTCAATTATAATGTACTATCTTCGCACAATCTCCTGCAATCTCAGTCTATTGTGGACAATAGAGTAAGTGAGACACTCACCCTCAAGTATATAAGTATTAGAGGTGGTAGAGAGCAAGACCCTTCCCTCAGCCAACTGCTCGGCGCACACGGGCGTGGCGGGCAGCGGCGCCGCGCGCCACAGCCGACCCTCCCAGGGCGCGCGCCGCGACCCACCAGAACCTATACGTATTATGATCAAAATGAACATAATTTTCAGTTATCACTACATAATATAAAAGTCGCTTTCTCTGTCTCTATATGCCTATGTAAGCTAAAATGTTAAAAAAACGCAAACAATTCCCATGTGTGATTGAAGAGGAAGGTTTATGCGTATAATATATGCACGCGGGGCGCAGCTTGTTATTTATAACATAAAATATCTTTGTCTAGTACATTTGTTTACCATACAGACACATACACAGAGACGATCGCACTTCGACTTCATATTAAATAGATTATTGGATTGTTTACTAGTACCAGTAGACACGAGGCTGGTAGGAGCGTCTCCTCTCAGAACAGCATCAAGTTTGAGCGCCTGTCCCACGTGCAGGAACCTCTCGGTGCGCGCCGCGCCCGCGCCGCCCGCGCCTCCCGACCAGACGTCCGATAGCGCTCGGCGTGACAGCATTGGCTATGCGAACAAATATAATGTTTCACTCTCTGTATACAGCTATAATTCCTTATTAAAACCTTAAGGTATTGTGTGAAAACCCCGTTATCAATATACATTAAATACCGACACAGTGCTAAAACGCTGTCTTAAAGTGTTTCTTATTATAATTTGAGTAATGTAATTTTAACATAGCTATTTAACCAAAATATTGAAGTTTAATAAATGTGTTATACCATAAACCATCCAGAAAGCTTTTTTTGGTAGTATGGAAAAACGTAATCTCTACAATAAATAGATATAAAGACCTCGTGATACATTTTTATACGTTAATTAATTGAATATAAAAGGATGTTATCCTTACCACTTTGTGATCAGAACAGTGCTCCGCGTATATATCCCGAATCAGCGTATCCAATGTTCTCTGTCTCTTGAGAGCAAACGTCGGCGTTTGAAATGCCGCCTTTTCGCCGTTCATTAGCTTCACCTGTAACCAGCCGCTCGCTCAATTAACCGCACACAAGTTCATTTCATTCCCGTTCCTGATTCACATTTGGAATAATTTATTTCAACCATCGCCGAAAGCAAACTGCATACGTAAATAGTTTTCTTTTTTGCGTACTAAATTATTCTTTTAGACGTTCAATACAAACAAAAAAAAATAATAAAGCACTTATTAAAAAAAAAAATAAAACAAAAAAAAAATAAAAAAGCACTTATTAATTCGCAATAACATTTCGATTTCAAACAACACATCTTTTTTTTCGCCCAATATTTTCCTGACTCGAAAACTTGTGCTAGCAAAATGACTACTGATGATTATAAAGTAGCTTACTAGAAGGAACTCCCTGAAAAGTTGCGGGTCGTTGAATATTGGAGGACAGGGCAGTGAAGGGCCGAACGGCGGCACCGTGTCGTCTGTGTACACGCTCAGCCGGTACCCTTCGCCCTCTACCTCAGAGACCACTGCGAAGATATCTGATTTTCTTGTAAGAAAATAAAGTACTTTTTGCATAATTTTTATAATTAGCCCCAGCTATTTACGGGTCCACGACGAGAAAACCTTTTCATGTAGAATAATCCGCATTTATTTAGATAAAGATTAAATGGTTCACTTGAATTTGAACTTACTAATTAGAATCTTATTTATTTTTCCCTTGGTTGCCTGGTACAAATCACTTTTTTTCTACCAGTCTTCACTCCCCAGTACAAAAACATTCAATATTTTAAGATCGTTTAATATCGTAATACCTATAATGTAAGAAATAATTAAAAATTAATAAATCTTAGTTTGTAAACACCAAACTAAATAAAGCTATCTAACTGAAATTCAACTTCTTAGTCTAAAATAAGTAACAATAGTTAAAAAGGATACGAGTAAAGTGGCTCTTGACGCACTGCGGGTTGAAAGTGTTGTGTACAGCGTCCTCCGTAAACACTATGTTGACGATGTCATTGCCGATGTGACGTTTCCTCTCCAACTGAATAACCAAACAAGTTATGTTAAAACGAGTGTTATTCATTACAATATTTGCTTTATTACCAACGTACGAACTTTAATATAATCTATTCATGTTGGCAAATATTCGTACGTTATTCAAGTTACCGAATATTCGTAGTTTCATGTAGTAATATTTAATATTCGACATATAGTAGTCTAATTTGTTATATTTCTAATGAACATTTTGGGTTTTACCAGCTAGTCTAAAGGTAAATACTATTGACAAAATAAATAAAGTTGTATCGCTTAAAATTATAAATTAAATTGCGATAAATAGAGAAGGGAAGTAAAAATCCAAAACAACAAAACATTTGAATAGTTTTTAAGATAAAAACGTTTTACATCGCTGTGACAAATGGAAAGCCATTTGTTAAGCCTCGCACCGGGAATGTCTAACGACGAATTCGCTGTTTTTTGTTTCATATATTTGAATATAAACGCAAATTACCCGAAGACTAATAAAGGTGTAACGAAGACAGAAGCCTGTTCCAAAATATACATATACAAAGATAAAATTATAAGTTGAATCTAGCTTTGATTCTGGAATATATATTTTATGTAAATTAAAATTCAACAATATTTAGTTTAAATTATGACTAATTGTTTTTTTTAATAAAAATAATTATTTATTAAATACAGATGACGTCTTATAAACAAAATATCTAAAATGATTTTAAACCTCAGAAAAAAACACCATTCCATTGTTACATTACTACCTCGCATGGTTCCCGTTTCGTTATTGATGATACGTAATATAGGTTAACATGCTTAAGTGCCATTCATTTGATGTCCAATGATCCGTAGAAATAGGATTCATCTATACATAGGTGCTTAACCTTAAATTTCCAACTTGCATCGATTAATTATCGTTGATAAATTCGTGTGATAGCTATGATTAATGACAATCATGAATACAAAATAACCTTAATGAAAACAACAATGAATTAATTATCTCATTGAGTACATTTGCATCACGTCATATCATGTTACTAAAATGTATTGGACAGTTATACTATAGTCTTAAATTTCTTTTGTTTTTAGAAGACGCTACTGCATCGAGAAAACTTTTTGTAACAGAATAACTAAAAGAAAGAAAGTTCTGAAGTGTAAAATTGTTAATAATCTTTGAAACAACATTAATTCGAGATTGAAACATTAGCCGTGTCTTCGCGGAAGTTTCAGACAGAGAATAAGGTGAAACGTACAAAGTGAATTGTTCTGATAAAAGCTGTTTGTGTTTTTAAGGTGAAACAGATTTCCATTAAATTAAAAGCCGTCACGAGAGCTTCAAAATATTTGTTTGTGAACAATCTGCTTCTAATAAATCTAATGATAAAGGACAGTAAGCCAGCTTATTTTCGCAAACAGGACTTATCTTGAAAGCTTTCTTTATTTGAGTGCCGTAATAAATGTATTAGCGAGATAAAATACAAACAGGAAAATGGTATCCCAACATTCCGGGAAATAACTATTCAAAAGGTTGGATTTATATTAAATTTTCAATTCTTTATATACCTACAGCTACGCCTCCATATTCGTTTACAGTTTAAAAGAAGATATATAAAACTTTAATTTAAATTTAATATCATCGTATCGTCGCTTTGCTTAGCTTATACATACCCTAACAGGTCAGGTATTGTCATCCCGCATATAACAAGGTCATACATGACAATGCATTCATGCGAAAGCTATCACGGAACACATTGTTATACTGACCTGTTGTTTGTTGTCTTTGGAAAACGGCAACATTGTTGATACGTGGAACATAATTTCGTGCCCTTGATGCATCGTGTAAATGGAATGGCTGCCTGTCATGTCACCTGCAGTCGCAAATAGCCACATGAAATTAATATGCTCATCGAAATAAGATTAAGGAAAGGTAATTCAGTTTTTTTTTTGTATTAAAATTTGTGTGTGAATGTTGTATGTGCCTGTAACTGGCTTTGCATACCAGTGTTTTTGTATACAGTGAAATGTTTGTATGTCTTGTGTGTAAAGCTGTTGGTATCTCTAAATAAATAAATAAATAAACAGACTATTTTAATACCTATTCATAATAAACATCAGGGACAAATTGCTTCTGGACAAAAAATCTAAATTGTTCTCAAAAGAATATAGATTTACCTTTGACATCCAGGCCTCCTCGAAATCGGTTCCATCCCCTTAATCGAATCTTGTCGCCCAAAAGTGAAATAAATCTCTCCCATTTCTCGTTACCTTTTTCTGAAAATGAACCTTTATGTAGTATATGAGGATAATGGATCGAGTAGGTTATAGTCGTCATTATTTATAAATAATAGCGTAATTAATGGACCTTAATATTATAGAGACTATATTCTTGACTCAACTAGCCTTTTATATTACAACAAATCAACATTCTAAATCCATACGTTTTCGACGTTTTCTATTAAATAGATAGTATACTATCAAAGTAATTAGAAGTAAAAAGTTCGTTTGTATTATGACGTATATTAGCAATAGAACAACTAAAAGAGGATGAGATTTCGCTTGGGGCTAGCCGAGTAGTTGAAGCGGTCTAAATTCACAAAAGTAAGTGTCTATAATACCATTCGAAAGCATTTCGTCGTCAGTCCTCTGGCCCGGCTTCATTATCATAACGCCGATCTTGAAATTCACCGACCCCTCTTGTTCCTCAAGTAATAATACGTCTTTCTGTAGTTCTGGACAAGTTATCTGAACAAAATCGAAGTTTGTATGACTTCTTAAACGGTATTTTATGCAGTGATATTTGGAGGTTAGATACTTGATATGTTTTCGAGTTTTTATTCCTGTATTATGTTCAGATAGAAATGAAGTCAGAAACTATGTAAAGCATAAAAAAGCTAACACAAAAACAATCCAAATGTAGTGGACATTTCATTAATCTTTCTTTAGCTAAGCTAGCTTAAGTTTCAAGTTATGTCCTATAGCTAAAAGGTTTTATAAGAGCTTCGAACGCACATGATAATATTTAATATATTAATTGGAACGATCATCTATATCCATCAGTAATCAAATGAAATAAAACGTGATTTTGAAATAAACAGAAATTGTTTTTAATTAAATAAGCTTATAAAACACTATACATATATATTTTTACTAGCGACTCCCAAAAAACCTATCTACCCATTTTTTTGTTTAATATACATATAGCTTATTTTAATCTGTATTAATTTGACTGTCTATAGGCTTCAGCATCTCGAACAATATCAGAAATGCAATATAACATGATCTTTATTATTATTATAAATATTAGTATATCTATAATCAGCAATTTACGCGTGAATTACCTCTCTGGGCATTTTATCAATCCTCTCGATAGCCGTGAACTGCGATAGAATCTGTTTGAGAGTGGGCCTCGTGGGCGCTTGACCTCCGCCGCCGCTCCAAGCACTCGCTGGCAAGTAGATTTTATGCGCGCCCTGTTGTTTCACAATTTTCAGTTTACATTTATTGTTTCACTGTATGTAGACATATCGCTCGCTTAAACGTTAAATTACGTTTTGAGGTATTACCACTATTTTATTCAAGGTTTAGTGCCAAAACGCGGTGTAATTTAAACCAATATTGTCAAAAGTATGAAGAAAAGAGGATTCTTACTTTATCAGTTAAAAGATAGTAAAAAGTTTCAAAGTCGTTTCCCTAAAATTCCACTTTTTCGTTGTGCCACATTGTAGTTTAAATGAGCGATGTATAAACTATAAGAAATAAACAAATTTAACCTTAAAATAAGACGGTGTTTAATTTGGGTAATGAAGCCCTTAAAATTAATAACGACAATAATAGGTTTTTTTCTGTGGAAACGTTTGTCCATACAAAACTATTTCAAAAATTTTATAACGAAAAAAAATTGAAAAAAGAATAATATATTTGTTACTGCGGAAATGCTTTAGTTATGACAAATGTATATACCTTTAATATTCTTGAGCAATTGGAAAATTCTTCATGAATAAAATATTAGTTCGAGGTCGCTGCCACGATGATTTACTTGGTTGTTTGTTATCACAACGTTACTGTGTCAATAGAATTATTTAATAAATGTCGGTCTCCTACATAATGTTGTTTTGAATACACGAATATAAGAGCGCCTTGCCTGCTTTCAAATATAACAGAAATAAGAATCAGACAAATAGTTTTATCGTAAATTTTTATGTACTACATACTGAGTAACTTCTCTTAGTTACGGAGTTTTATGAACATTTTCCTGTCCGTAAACTCTCTCATTTGAGCTAGGGTAAGGAACAATCGTAGAATGCTTACCATTTTATTGAAGAGTATGGCTCGTAAAAGGCCCGCTCCTTCCTGGACCACGCTTAATAAATACGGCTCTCTGGCGCCATCTACTCCGATGTAGTTTTGGTGCACTGTGAATAAGAAGCATGTACTTGTACTAATCCTACCGGAATCCTTATAATACTAAAACCTTATAAGGTATGGGCGTTTTTATTTTTTTTCCTTAACATTTTTTTTGCTTTAAAACCATCCTCTTTCATTACATTTATATTAAAAAATAATAATGTAAAGCGGTTCATCTGTTATCGAGTTATGCGCTTACCAATACATTTTGGGATTCATTTTTATATTATAAGATTTCACGTCTCACTACCCTGTCTGTACCACACTATACACCTTATAAAAGCTATAAATAAAATTCAAATGTTAGATATCACGTTGCTTATGTAACCGCATATACCATCCAGTCCAGACCATATCAGTGCCTACTTTGGTAGACACTGTCGTATATAAATACAGTATTGTCTTATTCACCAAAAGCTTGATCTAGCCTAATGAACATAATTTGTTTAATTATTTATTAATGATTGGAATAACGAAAGGCTTGTTTTTTTAATAGTAATTTATTGAGTATAAAATTAGAATGATTTTACTGTTGATTGTCACAAGATTCAGATATTTGATTACATGACGGTAATGTCGCATTCTATTATTGAATTTTTCCAATTCTGACACGTAACGACGTAAATCGACAGATCGACGAGGGTGATAAACTTATGTAGTCCCCTTAAGGTGACATGTTTTCGTAGTAATATTTTCCAACTATGTATGTAACATAGTTTTTTGTACGTACTAATACAAAAAACTATGTTACTTATATATTCAATCTATTCGTACCTTCAATTTATTCGTACTTCTAGCGAACTGATAGTTAAATCCTGCCAAGAAATACTCATTTTTTAAAATTGTGTGCTCAGATTAATATCTGTCTTCTTTTTCGTTTACTTTTTCGTGATTATTTCGATAATAAGAACTCAAGGGTAAGATATTGAATTTAGCATTCAAACCAACGTAGAAACAAAACGAACAAAGGTACATATAATCGTAGAATGTAGATGATGAGGAATGGTGGGCGCATCGGTGATCGGACAGATTGTCGAAAACACAAATCGATGTAAAGTAAATTTGTTTCCCTTTACTTCACATCACGCCCTATTTCATCGAGGTAAACATGTTTATGTTTCTAGTTTAATACAATTAATGGGCTCAATTTTAATAAAATAAAAAATATGTTACATATTCTTAGATAGATGAGTAATATTAATATATTATTGGAATATTCTAAAGAATAAACAAAATTCCAATGTTTTTAGGTAAACACAATTATAGGCTATCAAAGATAAAAGTATACGAAATAAAGTTGTTGTATCTTTGTTATTTAGATCAAATAGTGCGGATGAATGATCAAAATGGTCTCTAAGGTTTATTGATAGAACTAATGGCCTGGAGAGAGACTGATGTTTCCAATAATTCGCACAGGCCTATTTATAGATAAGGAAAAACTAATTTGGTCGAAACGTTTTTATTTTCATTAACAATGAAACAAAACAGGAAGGGTCGTTTTATCACGATTCACGACACACATACATTTAAATGTATTTGAATAATTCAATTAAATCTTTAGATAATGCTTAAATAATATTTGTCCGTATTTATGCAAAATGGAACCACTAGACAAATGTATTTTTTGGGTTTATGCAAGAATTCTTATCTAAATATGGTCTATTTTCTTATACCAAAAAGAACCAACTCCAAATCAAAAACAATTTTGGAATGAAAAAATGACCATAAATGAATGAATGACCATGAAATAAACCAAAAAAAAAAATTGTTGAGTGGTGCGTGAGAGTTTGCAAAATACGGACATTAATTATCCTATAACGACGTATGTACCTTCTTGGTAATAAAAGTGGTAAAAATGCACTAAAAATCGTGTCATCTCACCCGTTTTATCACACCGTAAAATGCAACTTCAAAATAACAACTCTTACCTCCCTTTGTTTTTATACTTTGTGGTTTAAGGGGCAAAGGCCTTGACTGCCTGACTAAGAGCGACATTAAAACATTTCTAAAATAAAACTTGTATTGAATGCATAAAAAATCTCGCGGCGGAAGTCTCTCTAGTCAACGACTTCCAACTTACTTTAAAATATGTACGTCTCAAACGGAAAATTTAAATGTCTTAGAAGAATTGTGCCTGCTATAACCCAGAAATAAAATGCTTTATCTATTATAAAATAATAAATCTAGAAAATGAAGATAAATAAGCAACTCCATACTTTGTTTAAATATTAAAAAGATTGCTTTTTGCTTAATTTTTTAACAATAATTAACATTCGACATGAAGTCATATTTTTGTTTGGACAAGAGATGAAAATTAGAAATAAGATAAAAAAATTACCTTAATATGCTATTAAAAAAAAGTAAGTACAAAATAAATTTCCATGCTATTTTTTATAATTTGAAATTCAAATTAGGTACGAACAAATTGAAGTTTCTTTTAAGTATCTGACGCTATATTTCACCACCATCCGGCAAAGTCGAACGACTACCAAGCTACGGAATAACAATGATGAAAAAAGGTTAAGTGCCTCTTAAAAATAACGTTTTGCTGAAATACGTATAATTAAAGCGGTATGAATATAATAGTACTGCTGAATCTAAATTGCTTCATACTTTTGAGGCTATCCATTCGGTTTTATCAAGCTTAAAGTGTTTTCTAATCTCAAAAGTTTCCACTATGTTGTTCAATTTTTTAATCTATTCAAACTAAATTTTAATTGTCTGTCTCGTTGTCCGGTTACAGTTTAAAGATTTAATACTACATTTAAAATTAACTTACTTTTTATACTTTAGTAACACATATGTAACAATAAATATTATAATAATTATTTATTTATATATGCAAGTAAACTTATACTCGTATGTAGGTACCTACTAACTTAAATTATAGTATCAACTACTAATAAGAAGAACTTACTTTTGCCAAGAAAGTATTTGAAGTACCATCGTGTCTGGAATTCTGGATTTTCGAGTACTGGTGCGCTGGGCGGGCCAAATAACTATAAATGATTTAAAAAGTTAATACTACGTAATTAATAAATTCCCAAAACTTTAATATTCTTTGTCTCTAATATCCTATATAGTATATATTTTTCAAACAAAAAAATAATCATTAATATTCACTTTAATGACGAAAGACAAAACATCTGTGAAAAACGAAGATTTCCGCAAACACTTAATAAATTGAAAAATTAACTGTTTATAACGTGATACTGGCAAACAGTTGACACTAATTCCTTTTTTTATTATACATTATTTATGGTAATGTTACCTCATCTTTTTCACCAAGCGAGTTCCCGTTCTCCAGACGGTAACGGCGGATGATCGCATCCACCGTTCCACTGATTTCGCTGGTTGCTGATAACTAAAACGCAAAAAAATCAATTTAATACATCATAAAACAGCTTTACGAATTAACAATACTCGCTACCTTGGTATTTTTATTTAATAAATTCCACTCATACATAACCTACCAGCCAGACTTTGACTCATGACTTGGACACAGTTAGAAGCCTGTACAAAAATGTGTCCTAAACATGTTAAGGTCATACAATTCAGTGGTCTTGGACATTAAATGGACTCGTATTAAACAAAATGTAACTTGAATTTATGCCACATTTAAATGCCATAAAAGACATAAAGCTACCAAACTTGATGAAATATGCTTTCATGCTGGAATATTTGCAACTTTGAGGTTATGACGTCATAATCTTTATGGGGTTGTAGTGAAATTTGTTTCGAAAGTGTATTCTGCATAGCTATAGTCAATAGAATTGGAAACCAGCCAAGACGGATGAAAGCTGTCTCTAGTTTAGCTGTTCACAACAATGGATGATTGGCATCAGGTCAGGAAACAAGTATTTGTCAAGTGCGGTGAAGGTTCTTTTGTCGCGATACCGTCGCTACTTTATCGTCACTTTTCATACATAATAATAGATAATATCTTTGTGTATTAACTTGTGTTTTGTGACACAATTTTTTACATTTGATATGTATGTACTATTGTAACTATACTATATTCAACAGACTCTTTATAGGTATTATAACTGCTTAAACTTGTAAGATTTTGAGTTTTTATTACCCCTGATTTTCACGAGAATTAAACTACGAGGCGCGTCTAGTTTCTTATGATAATCATCATCAGTCCGGTTTGATTATAAATAAAACTATTCTAAGTAAGATAAAAGTTACAATATCGAAAGATGGACGAGATGTAATATTTCCTGGGCCATATACAAAACGATCTGATCTATTTGCTTGATCATGCATATGAATTCTATCCGCCCTTCTTGATTTTATGGTTCATTTCGTTATTGTAATTTATTTATATGTATCCTTTTACTTGTGTATCAAGCGTGTGATAACATGGATTGTAAAATATGTTATAAAATATGCTAAGGAGAAATAATAGTAAAATTATATCTAGTGTAAGGTCTGACGCTTTATAAGGGTAAATGGTAAGCGCAAATTCTATAGAAATATAACTGCTTATAAATATTGAAGGTGGAAAAGCTCAATATACCAATACACGTATTTAATGAAGGCGGCAACTTGAGATTAAGATCTTTATGACGGTAATATCGGGATGTCACCTAAACCCTTATCTTATTAACGATCTTGGAAACTTGCCTCGTAAAAATGTTCATTACCAGCGATTATGGCATAAACAACATTTATTGCAATAAATACAGTGATGTTTCTTACGATAATAGAAACATTGAAAAACTGTAGGGAGTTTTGTTCGAACAGTTACAATATAGAGCTAGAATTGGAATCTTGATTTATTTCAAATCTTTTATTTTAAATCCTATTCAGTTTTCTGCCACCACATAAAAATTGTACCTAAATGTCTTCAATTAACATGAATATATGTAGCTCCTGTTGCATTTATTTTACAAAATTTAAAATTAACCTAATACCCAGCCTGAGCTTTTGCTTCTGTTTATTATTTTTTAAGTCGTTAACTGAAAATTAGTGCTGTAACTTGTACATTATATTATAAAGACCTTATTTCTGAGTAATCAATACGATGATAAGCATAAAACGAGACCCCAGTGTTTCTCGGCTCACAAGGAGTACTGTAGTATACTCATAAAATACTTTACTGCTGCGTCATATTAAGAGATGGATTCATACGACGTGGCCTTATTTAAAAGTATCGCCATTTCGATGTATTAATTATTAATAGGCAGCATATCAGTAGGCAGCCAGGAGCCTGATGATAAGTGACAAACTCCGCTTCTGAACAGTTAAGCTAAGCAAACCTTGCATGCTATGCCAATCAAGGGGAATAGCGAAAATATAAAATAGGAGAAGATAATAAAGGATTGTGATAAGGGAAGACAAAAGGGAAAAATATGCCCCCACTTACTAAATTAATTTATTTTATTTTACTGTTCTTATGGATATTATATGATCAAGGCGTGTCAACATGTGTATTGTCGAACAAGAGAAATCACTTAGTACCATCGAGGAACAAGTGACAATACATATTTATATGTTAGGCGTCGCATTAACTGTTTCTGACATGTTTCTATATGATTCTCGACTTTTTACTTGAACATTAAAACGTAATTATAGATACTAGCTGTCGCTTGCGGCTGCCTATAAATCAGGAGGGCCGATAATTTTTTCTCAAACCCACAGGAGCTGTGCGTTGGTAAAAGCGTATGACTCGTTCTATTTTTTATACTTTCTGAATGAAAAGAATCTATAAAGTAAGCTGAACATTTGTCCCAAAATGGAAAAAAATAATATAAATGAAAACTATAAATGACTAAAAAGAAACACCCAATATTATATTTTTCAATAATTAGATGTAAATTAACAGTTTTATATTGCTTCGGAGATGGAGACTAACGGAGACGTTAAAAATAAGTCGAACGTCCCTAAAGTTTATACTACTAACTTCGTAATGATTTTTTAAACATAGCACGGTTCGTTGCAAAATGTAGTGGTAGTTAACTTTACAGCCGTATTAAATTAATTTCACGCAGCGTACTAATGTACAAGCTTAATTTAAAATTACCGGCTAAGTTCACAGTGGCCTGCGAAACGTATGATTGAATGTCAACATTGCAGCCGATGTAATGACCTGCTTTATTCCTGTACGATGAGGTGTGCCTCTATTTAATATAAGCTATTCACAAAGATTCAACTTAATAGTAATTATTTTTACATAAGGGATTTGTACTACATCTTTTAAGCGTAGGACCGGAAAAACGTACCACGAAATTTGTAGGACAATATGTTTGTTAAATAATATTCATAATTAACTAAATAAAAAATAAAAATCAGCTGGTTAGTAATAATTTACGATGACCTCGTTATCGATACATGTTGGAAAGAGGGGACAAACTTGATCAAACCATAGATTTTGTAGGACAAATATTTTTTCAAGTAATTTAGATAATTATCTTGAGATATAAGACAAGAAAAATCAGTTAGTAATAAATATTTTTAAATCACCAAATCGACATATTTTATCCTTGCTACCTCTGTTAGCTACCACAATCGAGAGTTTGGTATAGGAAATTATTGGGCGTCTCATCAATATAAAGCTACTCACCAAAATTTAGCTTGATAGTAATCAATTGGAAAAATATACCAGGGATCCTGGACTATTACCTTTTTATAAGTTTTTAGGACAATGTTACCGCATAATACTAGCTTAAAAAAATTATAAAGTACTATATTTTAGGTAAAATGTTTTATAAATCACAGGAGGTTTAGTTATCGTATAATGATGTTGTTTTTGTGCCTAGTTAAAAATATATAGTAAGCAAATCTGTT
>JADANM010001663.1:7278394-7321609 GCA_026213755.1 Eurema hecabe | reverse complement strand
AGTTCGCTGTACCGTATATGTAAAGGAACATGGGTCGCTATTTTTAGGGTTGTCAAACAAATTTTTCCATTAATACAATACAATGCTTATACGTCTACGTATGATAGACAATACTAGTTATTGGTGTTCTATTAAAAAAAATATATGAAAATAGTTCGAAAATGTATTTCTTTACTATGATAGCAACCCTACTGCATGGAGCAACGTCGAATTTCCCGGACAAGTTTGTCGAATAGGGAATGTCTATTAGGAACAAAGATTCAAACGTCTTTTGTTTCTGGAATAGGATTTCTTCATCAGAATCCTCGAAGGCCATTAATCGTTTTATTGTGGCTTAAAGAGGGTTTAGTTCATTTTATCTTGATGGATATCTGCGTAATTTAAGATGGATAACTTGTCAACACCATACCAATATTATTATTAGAGCTTATCTGATATTCTCCTATTCAATGTAAATTGTTTGTCGGATCGCTTATATAGGATTGGTATGAATGAGGCAGTATCGCTTTTTCGACAAGTAATAGATTTACCGCGTCTATTAACGGTATATTTTGTTTCAAGGTATAAACATTTTTTATTCAAAAATCACAAAGACACGGAGAAGGTAATCTCTTTGAGTAAATGTCGAAATAATGTTTAAGCTTAACTAGTCTATTGTCCTATTATTAGGCAACAGTATTAAAGGAATATAAAAATAATAATATAACCAATGTTTCACGGATGAGGATTCCCGATGCGATACTTATCGCGATCTCCTCCCAACTCCGATATTCAAGTCATAACAATAAATTCGCTACAAAAGAATATAAATTCTCCGCAGCAATGTACTAAAAATATGCTTATTCAGGTGCATGTATAATGCAATTTTAAAATAATGAATTCTGCTGTATTTTTCTTGCAATTTTAATTCTGTAATAAAACACGTCGACCTAATTAGTTGTTTATCATACTTTCGTATATTATGTTCTTGTGGTTTCTTCTAAGCTGCAGAAATGTGTAGGTACTGTTAATATTGCTTTTAATTTATTATAAAATTTATCGTTAGTGCTACGTTGAAAGAATGCTAAATGTACCTACTAACATTTTCATGTTATGCACTATAGGAAAGTTATATTATACAGACTTTTAAAATTATAAATCATTCTGAATGATAAGACGGACAAATGGCAGAAGACAACTTTCAGGGTAATTAACCACATTCATCCATTAATATTACAAGACTTAAGAGTCTGGCGTATGCGTTACCCGTGTTAAAATATTATTTTGTTAAGATATCCAATTATTTTCTTAGAACAATTTATTATTTGATCTCTTTGTACATTTAGCTTTTTTAAACCGAAGTCGTTGTAATACGAACATTGTATATAGTTTTACGTGTGAATTTTGGCTCGAATCCAAAATTTCTTGGGAAGGTTCCATCCCGTGAGACAACTTTTAAGTCTCTAAGTAGCTGGAGGAGCTCTGGAAATATTTTAAATTGCAAATTGCTTATTAATTCACTCCGCTAAGCATGTACGTTTTTATAATTAAAACGAAAGCGCTCGAACACAGGCGCTGTAACACGCTCTTAATTTTGCTGATATTTCGTTCAAATTTGGTCTAAATAAGTTTATAAATATAATTACATGTTAATTTTTGTTTCTTATAGTAATAGTATAAAAAGTAGTGTTTTAATAAATTGTTTAGTTTTTAAAAAATAAATCGTATAGATAAGTACCTACTATAAAGTGTAAGTTATGTTACTTAAATAAGTATAGGCAACTATATTATGCTGAATTATTAAACATGGAAAAATAAGATTTCATACATACATACATTGACATAGCTCAATATAAAATAAATACAAAACTACAAACAATTTTTTTTTCAAATTCTAAAATGCTGTTATAAAAAAATAAATACGACAATTTCGCAGAGCATTGAAGTGGGCCAGACGTAATTAAGTCAACTGAACTCCGCATGCAAATATGGTCTAGTCATAGAATACACTATACACTTTTATTCTGTACCATGAATTGCGTAGTTTGGAAAATAAATTTCATATACGCTTCGTGATGCGGGTTTCTTTGTTCTATTTTTAAACTGAATTTTTTGCTATACAAGCCCATATTTAAAATTTGTGCATATTTACGAAAAAATAGACATTTGATAGACATGACGATATTAAATGTTCAACTAGCTGTGTATCGTGATAATTTTTTGCGTATTTTTTAGATATTTTTTAGATTTAATATAATGTAGCTTTTTTTGGTAAATGCATTTTTAATAATAATAATAATTTTACTAGTCTTTAAAAGGATATCAATAGTAGTCACTTATAGTTGGTTAGTCGACTAACTAGCTACAGTTAAATAATAGTAAGTACGTACCAGAATACAACGTTTCAAATATAAATAATATTTTTAGTTTAGGCAAATAATGCAAATTGCCTTTTTATATATGTTTAAAATAAAAGGTAATATAATGTATATAGGAGTAATCGTGTTGTTGTTGAGGCTTTGGGATAAAGCCTAACACGCGCCTTGTTTGTTTTATATCCTAAGTAATTTTGCTTGGAAAGCCGCTTTAACCAAATTTAATAGATTGTCTCGTGTTGTTGTTACTGGCGTAAATATTTAAACAACATCTACCCTGATATTGGTATTTCATTCTATATGTCTACTTTTTTTTTGGATAAAACACTGTTACAATTTGCAAAGAGCTTTTTGTAAGGTTTATTTGTAACGTCTAAGTTACGTGCAATGTTAAGAGCAATTATATAAATATTGATTTAGCTATAAGTCTAGGCATTCGCCACAAAATGTTACACATTTCGCCTTCTTTAGAAACCACGGTCACGTACATAACAAAATAAAATAATATGCCGTATATTGGTTATGGCCGTGATCTGCGTTCCAATGCTCTGTGGGGAACAAACATGAACAAAATTTGTTTTGTTTCTCAGAAAGTTTTTCTTTGATTCAATTTACTGAGACTTTGGTACTGTTGTATCAACTGTAAAAAGACGGAATGGAGAGTCATATTGTCATAGTGTTAATGTGACGAAGATAAACCGTTAAAATAAGTTTTACTAGATCATTTAAATCTTAAGAAAACAGTAGCGAAGAAAAGATTTCGATTAAAAAAGAAAAATCAGGTTATTATGTTTTTCAAAATTCAACTACGTTTAATTTAATTAAACTGTGCTAAATTGATATAATAGAGTGGCATTTTAAACTTTCAGAGTGTCGCGCTGCGGATAATGAATATTGGACAGTAGCAAAAATTGTTTGGAACAACTTCGTAGACACTATTCTATTGCAGGAGCGGTCGTGTCGCGGCCTTTCATATGTTTTTCATTTGCATTTTTAATTAAGAGGTATTTGATGTTTCATGTTTTAGGAGACAACTGATCGGAAGGCTTCGCCTACGAAATAAACTCACAACTGCGTTGCCGAAAGGGAGAAATAGGAAAAAAGGGAAGAATTTTGAGACAAAAAAGGGGACAAAGGAGGTTGGAAATAAGAAAAAATGGTCCTCATTCGAGGCAATGAGATACCTCTATTTGACACTTTTTTTCTGTGGGAGGGTGGTACTACCCCGGACAGCCATCTCTTTCTACGCTTACGTTAACTTTAGCTTAAAATTGTAAGTTATATATTCGATGTTAATAGTATTCTTTGCATGAGTATTAAAAATATTAATAGCACTCAATTTGAGTAATGGAACCTAAAATTTACATAGACTCATGTATAGCTTTGACATCTACGCGAAGCCTAAAGCTTCAGACATCAGTTTCGCAGGAACTCATTTCGGGAGCTAAAAATGCAATTAAAATCAGCTTGACTAGTAGGTAACTAACTGAATCTCGCTTTAATTAAAGCATAGTCACTGCCATTGTAACTTTATTTTTGTTCCAAGGGCGGTAAATGAAAAAAGCTAGATTGACAGTCTCAGAGTATCCGTTCTGGGGAATGACGCTTATTTAATTTAACCTTGAATTGTTCACTTTGAATACAAAACGAGTTAGAATAATTTAGGAACTGTTAATATGAGAGTTAATCTTCTTACTATTCATGTCATGATTGTGACACATTTTGCGTTAAAAAAATTAATTTAAATTCTTTGGGAAGATGCTAGTCGTGAATCTGTTCAAAGTACTATGTTATGATTATAATAACTTCGGAATGCTTTTATTAAAATTAGGCGTCTTCTCTCTAAAAAACTAAACGGTTGGCTCGAGGTGAAAATGTAGACTATGTAATATGACAATATAAACGACTGTTGCTTAATAATATAACCCAACACGCACTTGGCTTTTTAATTTTTACGTGTTAATTATTGTGCACTATAATATAGCGTGCAACGTTAACAAATCTTTAGTAAGATCGGTCGTCGTATATGATATTAGATTAGCAGGACATTGTATTACTTTGACTTGGAAACACACGGGCTAATACTAACTGGAAGACGGACATTCCATACACATTGTATATTAAGATGTTGCTGTTGTTTGTTTGTTTGTTAGCTGTCTCCAATGTGCTAGATTAGACCTAAGAGTATGGTAGTTCAATCGTAGTGGATACTTGAGTATAATTCAAAACCTTAAAGTTGAAGCTGAAGTTTTCTCTTTCTAGCGCTCATAGCACAATAAACCGTTATTTGTGTAATAAAGAGGACCATTTTAATATATCCTATAAGAGTACATATTTTTTTCGTAATACGGTGAAGATTTCAACACCTATTTGAAAGAATATAATATGTTTGACCATTCATTTGCTGCACGAATTTCAAACGTCATAAATGTTAAGCAAAGTCTACAACAACACGTGACTGTTTGGATTACTTATAGGGATTAAAACTTATCAACTTAATATAGCACATGAAATAAAATGTATTCGTGTTTGTATTCGCTTGGATTTGCGTATAGACAACGAAACAACAGGCCCCTATGTTCGTGGGTGGTATATCAATGCAGTTAATCAACCAAACTACTATAGCACGATAACGAAACCAATTGTGAACTTCGCATTTCTATTTCTAGCGGGAAAATAAACAAAGCAATCGTTTAAAAACTCCTCTTGTGTTCGCAGTTTAGTTTTTTAACAATTCCCTTGTTTTAATAAATAAAAGTTCAGTATAGCGTTGTCATTTAGATTTTGTTACTGGAAACGTTTACAACGTCAAACTCTTATACATGCAGCGAAATGGTTTTTATTAGTAACAGATATATTCTTCACAATATTTAAGTATCAACTAAAATCATGTATTAGCGACAAATAGGCATTATGTTAGCTACTTAAACTAGCAACTGAAAATTTAATGACAAAAATGGCATAAATTAAGGGTTGGCGTGTGTGGAATTTTTATGAGTATTTTTATATGAAAATGCTGAAACGGCACATTTAGTAAATTGCCTGCAGAGAGCGTTTCTCGCGATCCGTTTTACTGCCACTTTAATTGCATTGTAAACGAAATTGCATCACTGGCAATGCATTTAGAACTACGGTTATACTTTAGATTAAAAATTTATTTCTAGTTGCCATCTAGAAAGTCTTTCGTGAGACCATCATGCATTTTTTTACCATTAGATAACAAATAAATAATTATCAATAGCTTCATATAATACAACAAGGACTTATCTTACTTAAACAACTTATCTTACTGTTAGTTCTCGAGAACCTCCTCTAAACCGCCTACACTTACTTGCATTTGGTTTTAACTATTCATATAAAATAGACCCTACCCAGGCACATCCGGGAATAGCTATTTGTTTGAATTATTAATGGAAATAGCATATTTTTAACTACTGTCACAAGTAATTATTATTAAAAAAACAAAATACCCGACTGCACACTAAAAAAAGAGTAATTATGTCTTTATCCCGTGGGACTTTTAGGATAAAATGTATCCTATGACACTCCCGTAATCAAGACAAATCTAACGATACCTCATACATCAAAATCCATCAAGCCGTTTAGGCTACAGGAGGTCACAAAGGAACAGACATACATACTTACATACACTCGAAAAACATTACCCTCTTTGGCAGTCGGGTAAAAAGACATACACATTCAAATAAAACGTTATCACATTTTAAAAAAGTATTTGAAAAATATGTCGTCACTGTTATTGGAATCTCTTGTTCGCTGAAAATGCAAACAAAAATTCGATGAAAATCGCATTCAATCCGAAAATATGACGTCACATTCGTCACTTCTATTATATTTTTCTCACTGACCTACATATTCACTCATGAAAAAAGAGTGTGTAAAAGTAGCAGTATTAAGAAGCTTGTATGAATATAAAATTATTCGCATTTATTATTTCTTTGTTTTCCCTGAATAATTTACCTGTTTGGTAATTAAAATAATTTTATATATGGATTATTGACTAGATACACCTACATAATATATATATGATATGTGAAATACTCACAAGATTTTTTGAGAGAAAACGGGACAAGAAGATTGACAGCATACATTCGTCACCTTCACAGTTTATTGAATTTATTGCAGTGCTACTGTAACAATAAAATATGGCTGCGATTTCTCCAAATTACAATATACCCACGTCAAGAACCTTTCATAACCGGCATGACAGCACGGTAAAATTTTCATTTAAACTTGGGACAAGTTGAGAAACTAAAAAATTAAGATAATATTTCCGAGAAATGTTGTTTTAAGTGTATTTCCAAGTGCTATTTCTCGTGGTTCACCTAATTAGATTACACTCAAATCGTAAATTAAACTTGCGAGCCGTGTTAATGGGAACTGACAGTCGTAATGGGTAATGACGTCATGGAATTATTTGCGTTTATCGTATTGCCGCAATGCTGGCTCAGTGATTGGACATACAGTGATTAGAAGTAAAACTACATGAGCATAAAACTTTTGCAAGATGTCTAAGAATTTATTACCCACTCGCTTGATGATTTAAGTCCGAAAAAAATGATCTGATTAAAGCTCTAATCTGATTTACACTTTGTTTTTTTTAATATGTAGGTTATTTCATTTGTATAGTGATAAGTTAAATGTTTTAACTTATAAGCAAAGAAAACGGACTACTTCAGCAAATTATAATCAAAATTGAACATATTTACATTTTCAGCTTCACAAAATTTGTCATAATATATCTGTCATAAGCATACAAACAATATTTTTTTTTATAATGTTATATTAACAGCAGAACCAAACATTTTTTTCTATAAATGTCAACGTCAATTTGACAGACAGGTAAACATATATATACCTACGTAAAGTAATCGTTCCTTTTCATTCAACTGAAATTCACATTGAAAATAATCACCATCTACACGTACAATAAATGAACCCTTTAGAACATCAAAATTGAATGCGAAAATCGTTTAATATCAGCGGTGACCTACATTGGATTTGGTCAGGCAAAGGAGACAGAGTTAATATACCCGCTATGGAATAACGAGAAGCCGCGAATTTATACAGCCGAATAATTAATTGTGACGACTGTTTTAGTGTTGTGGTCTAATTGGGCAGATTCGGTCACCCGGCTTAAATGTTACTGATAACATCTCTCAAATAATTACTACGATAATTGTGTTGTCTAGGTCGTACGATACTTAGTAAAAAGTTCTAAATTTGATGTATTTCATGAGGTATATTTGAAATAAACAAATAATAAAATTCGAATATTATGTTGACATAATATATACACGATGACATAGACTTAAATTATATAAATGCTATGACGTAACAGTTTAATTTTCAAAAGCCATTAAAACTATCAATCCCTCTATCAATCCCTGCCTTTATTTAATTTATTTCAAGATAAAGCTTATTTGATCAGATGCTGCCAAGAAGACTTAAAATCTTAAAATATATTTGTTAGGGAATTATGTTTTTATTACACTTTAATAACTGTATGACAGGTAACAACTCAAACATTTTTGGAATATTCTAAATACACCATCATAGATCGAGTGTTGATCGTTTTGCTGAAAAGACTAACTTTATTATTTTATGCATCTAAGACTAATGCAATACTAATTAGTAATTAGTAGTAATTATAAAGATTTAAGATATATTTATGAATCGCTTTTGTCGCTATTAGCAGATTTAATCATGAAATCGGGAATAAAACTTAATTGGTTTACGCGAGGAAATATACGAGGCACAGCTACTGTAAAATATTTTGGATGATTTCTCGTAAACGGACGAAGGAGGTTGTACATTATTTATTACTGTCTACCTGACTTTCATTCTTCAGGCATATAAACTCTCTCGCTCCCTTTCGATACAAGCGAATCAAAGCTGCGTGACGGAACAGATTGTAATACCAATTTACCTTTCAGAACACCAGCAAATTAAATGTCGGAACGCTGTTGTGACGTGTTTCATTAATTTTATTTATGTTGATTGAGATTTATGACACTTTTGTCATAAATATTAGCCGGCGTGAATTTATGGAGAGTTCCTTATGGTACCTTGATAAGGCCTACTATAAAAGCAAACTTTTATTCGTTCAGTCTGGTTACATTATAAATACAATTGTGGAATCTTAATGTATTTAGATCGCGTGTCAAATAGCAATGTGTAATATCCGTCTGTGACTAATTAGGACAACATTTAGAAGCTTCCACAACTAAGCTTTTTTGTTGATAGTGCTGAATTATTTCCATATGTCGTCTTGGTTTTCGTATCATATGTACGTTAACGTATGTACGAGAATAATTATGTTGCTCTTTTGCCACAAATGATTTGTTCTCTTGTGGTCATATCTTGTATATAAATAATATCATAATACTGAACATTTTGTAATTTGCTATTTCAACCACACATGGTTTGCGTTTCGATGCTCTGCGGCTGGATATAGACAATTACATAACCGGCATATTGTATCAAAAATCTACGTCTATCTACTATCATCTACGATACACACGATATACTTGTGAATGTCATAAAATAAAAGATTCGGGTGTTAGGGAATTAAAATAAAATGCCATTATTTAAATTAATGTGAATTATTCAATTGCATTTACAACAAAATCTTGCAGTTGCAATATGATTTTGGGTTGGATACATGTATTTTTAGGTTTAATGCAGTATAAATAATATAATAATATAATTAAGACGTCGACAGTTGAACGAAAGTTTTACTGAATATTTTAAGTTAGGAAGTTAGTCAATTCTTTTGACTACTATGCGGAGAAGTGATCTCTGCTTTAGAGTCTATTGTCGTAGTGACAATAGTTAAACTATTATAATTTTCTGATAGTAAATAAAGCTAGAATATAAATATGAATAAGAGTAGTTAAACAAAACAAAAAGTGTTTTTGAAGCGACTGTTGCAAATCTTGCTGCAAAATATACCTACAACAATGTTTATTTTTTCTGTTAGTTTGAGGGTTACGTGTTTCGATTTAAATCTCTGCGGGTTTGCATACAAAACAGCGCGATAGGAAATTCGTTCATTCCAAACTTTTATAAAAAAATGTAGTGGTGAGAAACTTAAAATTGTTGCTAAATCGACACAGAGATAAATTAATACCCTCTATTAATTACACCGATTTGCTATATGAACTAACAGAAAAGCAATCGACTACTCGCCAAGTGAAATGAACACCTCATTATGTGGGAAGGAAGGAGGATGTAACCTTCCTCTGAACCAAAGGGAGGATCCTCGACCAGTCGAACCACTGACTGGCCGGCCGTTAGGCCCCGATGGTTCGATGTCGAGAAGTTGTATATATACTAAGTCTCGGAAAAATATCGTAAGCGCGATTCAGACTCGGCGCGTGAATAGCGGTCGCTACATCACTCCCCTCCGAGACCGGAGGTCGATACAAGTAAGCTGAGCCAATGCCAGGTGCGGCCCCCAGACTTGAGTAGTAAGTCAGGACCGAATTTTTATCTACCGCTTAGCTCACAGTGAGTCGGAACTGTTATGCGGTGATACTGCGTTTTTGCTCCAGTGAGTCGGAGTGTGCAGTGCGGCTGACTGCTGTGTCGGCCAGGAGAGATGTCCTCTGCTAGTCGACCGGCCGAAGTGCAGTGTGCTGTGCTGGTGGCTGCGGGTGCTGACCAGTCATGCGCGTTAGCTGCATGGTCGTGGTCACATGCCCGATTAGCCGTGAAATGGCTGGCTGTGTGATTGCTCATATTAAAGCAGAAGGGGAGTTGGAGTTGGATTTTAGGACACCAGAAGTACGGTGTTCAGTGCGGGGTCACCACTGTGGAAACGAAAGAGGATGTAACCTTCCTCCGAACCAAAGGGAGGATCCTCGACCAGTCGAACCACTGACTGGCCGGCCGTTAGGCCCCGATGGTTCGATGTCGAGAAGTTGTATATATACTAAGTCTCGGAAAAATATCGTAAGCGCGATTCAGACTCGGCGCGTGAATAGCGGTCGCTACAATTATTCTTATTTTATTCGATCTTGGAACTAAACTTGGAGCTTTAATAAAACTTTTTTTGAAGCATTATGTTCACTTAACCAATATGTCAAAACCTATAAGTCCAAACAGTTATATATGTCATATTTGTTTTGACTATAGTTACTATTGGTATAGAGTAAACCTCTTCTTCTAACTTAAAACATAACCGCCCAAGTATAAAATGCGTAACACAGCATAAACTTTGTTCCAGAAATGATGTCCTTTCTTTTCGCAACATTGCGTTTAGTTGATCACATCCATGCGGTGTATCGGCGACCGCAACTACGTCACGGGCTCCAAGTGGCAACTGGGTCATATTTATCATTTGGAGGCGACAAATTGACGCGGACTAAGTGTTGTTATAACATCACTTCTTATCATAACAGTTTCACGCTGTAAACAATGTATTGCACTAATTCTGGAGTTTCGCTAAATTATGCATTTACAAAAGCGATCGTATAATTTTGAGTATGTCATTTGTCATTTGGAATTTGTTTTAATTGCATTGTAATTGTATTGATTGATTTCGTAAATTAAAGTTGTGGAACCTTTTTGCTTTTATTGTTTTGAAAAATTTTTATTCAAAATTGATTCTTTAAATCACATCACATACACCCCAAACACAAAGAAAAATATAAAATGTATTCCCACTATAACATTACTAAAATGTTACGATATAAAATTTAAATGAATGACAAATTAATCATTATTTTTAAAGATATTTTTATATAAAAGATTATTCCGTACAATATTTATTCTTCATGGTTCTAAAGAAAGTTGATATTCTTAGCACTTATAAGTTAGCCCTCAGGTAAAATGTATTGGCTCATTCTTCAATGTATCAAATGTCAATAAGCCGTTCTTATGCAACGCGGTTCTTTTCTGTGTAAGAATATTAAAAATAAAAGCTAGTGCGAGGATCTTATTTCAGAAATAACCTAATTTAAACGAAAATTAGTATGCAAAATTCATTGGTATCGAAATTCGTACCTTTTTTATAAATGTGAATGTTTTTGAGTATGGATTTGTGAATATTTATAAGATACTCTTTCACACAAAAAGCTAATGAATGGATTTGCTCAAGATTTACATGCAAGTAATACTTGCTATCGTGCTTGTTGTCACTACCGACCACTACCCCGTTACATATATAATTCTAAAAAAAGTCTGACAGTACCGATTTTTTCTTATAAAATAGGGGGCAAACGAACATGCGAGCCATCTGATGGTAAGTGGTCATCTCCGCCCATGAACACTCGCAGAGCTTGACAACTCTGGAGTGGGTTGCCGACCTTTTAAAAAGATGTACACTCTCGTCTTGATGCACCCCAAGTCGTAATAAAACTGACTTGAAGATATAACATGAACATTGAACAATATAAGATTAAAATCATTGTGTACTAAATTATTTCAAATTGACTAAAGATAAGTCTAAAACGTTTAAACTTTTGCTTAAACTTTAAACTTTAGTAAGTACTTAGGAACTGTTATTAATATATTGTAGTAGCTACTTCTAAACAGATTTCCACTAAAGGATTTAAAGCTTAACTTTGTTTGAACAAAATACGAGGCGTGATCAAACAACAATTCATGAAGATTGACTTTCAAAGATTGTTTATTCACTCTGTTAAACAATTAGCGAAGTCTTCAATTTTATTGCTTTAATATTCAAGTAACTTTGCCTAGCAAAATTATGTGTGGGTTTTTCAATTTTAACTGATATTTTACGGATCTTCTTTACCGAGAATTTGGTCAATTAACGATGCATTCTCATGACTGAAAATGTTTCAATATGCTTCGTTTTCGAAGTCTTCGATTTTTTATTGTTAACGAAGTTATTTATTGTTACCAAAATGCTTGTCAACGAACACCGTGCATAAAGATGTAATTCCTTCGTGTTTTTATTTTTTTTATGTACTTATCCGATTCGATGTTTGTTCCATGTCAAAGGTTATTTTGTATCATTATTAACTTTAATGTAAAAGATTGACTTTTTGACAAATTGATTTGGAAATGGTTTTTATTAAAACTAAATAACAACACTGGTTTCTGAAATGAATCTGTCTCGTTTGATATACATATCCGATTATTTTTAACTTTTAGAAAAAGTAGGATAAAATGTTATGAACCTACTCGTATCCGTATTATATATATACGTTGTACTATATATTTGGTAACAAAAGTTTAGTAGAGTTACTTCACTCTGGAAGTTGTAAAAGCTAAGTTGTAAACAACACAGCAAAACAATTCACATACAAAGATAAAGTATACATTGACCGACCCCTATCTTCAAGTCAGTTTTATTTCGACACTTTCTTTCTAACATCGCGAAACGAAACAAACAGCTATATTATGAGGAAACATCTTGTATTGATTAGTGATTCAATAGACCGCAGTTAAGAAGTATTAAGTAAAAATGTCTTTGGGAGAGGAATCAGTCAACATCAACAATTCCGAAAGGTATTTTTTATTTAATGTTATCTAAACAATTATATTATAGTTGTTAATGTTGTTAATGTTAATCTTTCTACAATATCCTCACTGAATAAAGTAAATAGGTTAAACTTTTAACGCGTATTGACCTTGCCCTCCTGACCAATTTCGGAAACGGACCTTCATTGAAATTGGCGCAGTTATAACTACGAGCTGACGTCGTTTGGCTCTGGTCTCAACTTGAGACCTATAGAGTAGCTTGGTAATAGATTTTAGGATACTATAAAACTAGCAAAAAGTTAAATTTTAGTCAACTTAATGTTAAAAAAGAATTATTTTTTGTATTTTGCATTGAAGGTATCATGTTTTTAAACAGCACAAGAAAAGTACTCAAACATTACATACGATATTGCTCATTGTAATTGTATTATATAATGTATAAAATGTTCTAATTATCGTTGTGATAAAAATGAAAGATACACTTTGTATAAAAAAATATATGTCCTAAAATTTATGCCTACAATTTTGATGAAAATGGTTAAAAACTTTCCAAAATGAATAAAATTAACTTAATGTTAAAAGCTGTGCTTGGTACCGTTCTTAATTTTAAGTTTATATTTTCGAAAATCCAATTTAAATTTAAACCTTAATAGATTGTATTTTTTCCGTGAACCCACCGGCATACTAGCGAAGGTTTCGTCTATGAATAGCGGTCGATATTACCAATAATAAGAGGACCCTACGCTATAACAGCTGGTAGAATTCGTGTAGGGTTCAATGTCAAATAACATAACTACATATGCTAGCGTAATGGAATTACAACTGAAAGGAGGTGACGACGGAACTATAGAAAATACTAAATCTTATAAGGTATATCTAATTGCCATAATAATCATTAGCTTTTTTGTAATCGTTTCGAGGAAACCTGTCCAAAGTGAACCAATTCGAACTTAGCTTGACTAAGGACGTTTCACGTTGCATGGGTATGCATTTATACAGCGGCAAGAAAAATTTTGCAAGTTAAATAATTTTGCTCCTTTAACATGACCACTTAAAACATCGGATAATGGAAATGAACGCACTATTAATTATTGATTATAACTTCTATTTGTCTATATATCTAAAGGCGATTCACAATAATATAATGCTTGAAGATTTCTAATAATGGTAAAAGAAGTATTCATATGTTGCTATATTTCATACCCTGAAATTATGTTCCTAATTTGACAAATCTTGGAACTGATTTTAAAATATAAAGAAAAATAAATGGTTTAAACCACTTTATTTACTGTAAGAAGTATTAATACTAAGTCTAATTAACGTTTTTTCAGACGCTACCACTTAAGATATATTCCACTGCTTCAGGAAAACTGTTATACTATTATACAACAAAATCAACTCCGCGCGTCCGAAATGTTCAGTCGTACATCTTGTTTTACTTTCCTTGTTTGTTAAATAATTAAATTTTAAATTTTATCGTATAATATGTTTAAATAACAATAGGTCCACTTTTCAATTTCAGTATCGCTTGGAGTTCTTACTGCTACCGACTTCGCATCATCTGGGATCTTCTGATGACCTAATTTCCCTAACAAAAGTAGGCCACAACTGAAGCAACTCATATCTTTGTTTTTCTCTGTCTCAAAATGAGTTATGACACTATTTACTGTCCGTTCCTTCTTCACATTTGCTGATATAACTATTTGCTGAATTAATATTCATGGAGATATGTTTCTTTATACTCAGTTTACTTCATAGTTTCGTTTGTTTGTCCATTTAAAAATTTAAGCTCCTTAATCTTACTTCGATCAATTAATTAGGTACTTCGTATTATAAAAATAATGTGTCAGAGGGAAAGAAAGGAGGCGTCCTTTGATAAAATATAAGAGAACTATTTGTAGACGATTCTAATCAGGTATCGTCTTTGGTCCTTCTTTAATAAGTATCACCTAAATACGTCAAAAAAGAACGTATATAAATGTCTCATAACATATCAAAAAGGTTTTTATATCGTTAATTATTCGACAAAAAGTCTCATAGTCTACAACTACACAGTGCTGCAATAAATCAAGCCTTATTGTTTCATGAAAGCAGCCGTACTTAGCGACGTGAACTTGATATATGGACACGCTGCGAACTCAATAATGCTAATTAGAGAACGTCCCGGTACATCAAAGGCTATTTCAATTGCCAATTGAAATCTGGTCAAGCTTAAATCCTGCTCGCTTTCAAACAAATACACAGTAGGGTGGTTCCGTTACAGTAGATACATATAAAGAGGATCTGAAGATTCAATTATAACCGAAAATCAAAGAACGTGTTACACTTACTTGAATAATTAGAAAACATATTCTTAGTAATGATATCATTTTGTGAAAGTTGCTGGGAATGTTTGGACGTTTATTTTACATTTATAGACAATTTTTAATTCCACGGAAATGAAAATAAATCGCTTAAAACAGGCTATATCTAACTATAACACTTTTAAAAAGTACTCGTTATGTTATAACGAAACCTTCATTTTTTTGAGTTAATAATTAATAACTGTAACTAAATTTGATTTGTCATAAATCGCATTTCAATCTATATTAGATTATCTTCAACAACTCTTATAAAAATATATTTTATTAGACCTTTGGATGACTTATTTAGATATTTTTCAATTAAGTTTATATCTACTCATATACATATACACACTTAGGTACCAGTAGGTACGTTCAAATATACATAGTATGCAAATATGTATATGAAAGTAAACACGATGATTGATATTATGCAGCAACGCGACTTCATCGATCCGTTGCAGTCACATAATAATTTCCTTATTGAATATTAATACGTTAAAAATTATGTTTATATATTTTAAGTTATTGTAACATTTTTTTTTAAATATTGCTATTATGTGATCATAATAAGCATTATTTGTTATTACTTAAAAAAACTAGTTTTGTTACTTGGGTAGGTATGACCACGAAAAACGCGCTTCGATTTATGTCCGGTATTATTCAGATTCCTTTAATACCCTATGATACTCGAATAATAAGTATTAAAAATTATTTTCAAATTTGTTTCAGATTAATAAACTAATTTTAGTTTATAAACTTTCGAAGTTACGAGTACTTCTTAAATACCTAGCAGAATGGATGAGAAACCTAATTAAATAGTTGATTGGAATTGAGTGAGAATTTACCCAAGCTTACCTATTACGTAGGTATAGATTACAACTTACATAGCGCTACTAGCGCGCCTATGCAGTAGCTGCAGCAGGCTACCGTCCGCTGCTGAGGAGCAGAGACTCCTCGAGCGCGCCCGCCGCTCGTTCCGCTCCCCGCGCTCCCGCCATCTCGTCACCAGCGACTCCAGGCACAGCATGGCGCCACCATCGCACACCATCCGTCTCACGGTCACCCACCACGACACTCAAACACCAACGCACCTTCCCCACCAACTCATCAATATTCAAGCGCTACACATTCATACTAATGTCTCTACGATCATTTGCATCTACTTAACTGATACGTCAGTAACGTTAAGGCTCTGCTGTTATAAACAATCACAGTGCACGATTTATATGTTACTTGGTTACAGCATGCGTCGTTTGTTTTCGAAAACACTACGCAATAAAATTCGAGATAAAACTATTTTATATACACCGTTTAATTTAAAAATGTTGTTGCAAACTGCAATAGCGTTCACGATATAAGGTTAAAGTTTCCCGCGTATGGCCCGTTGTTTTTGGCAGAGCAATGCGCCTCTCTCGGGTGTTACTCAAAGACTGAAAACGCCTGCCAACGCTTCAGCGATGGGGTAGGCCAAGTAACCTTATGACACCCTTCGCCCTTTCTTTACAACGTAGAGCTATGCCCCGATTGTGTCAAACTTCTTTTTAGTTCTTTTGATGGACGATTTGCGTGAACTATAAATGCTATTTGATTCACCGCACTTCGAAATAATTACAATGATTACAGGCTACGACTACTTTCTGCGATTGTAAAGTAAATAGAGTGGAATAGTGTTCTAAATTAAGAACATAAAGATGAGGATATAATTTCTTCGAATATGTGACATTAGCTATTTGTACCTTAAGTAATTGAATAGCATCATTGCTAAAATATAATATGTTGACGATACATAGGTACTTTAAAATACCTTAAACGTCTTCAAACATAACCAAGTTTAGAGTGATAAACAAATATGAATTATTATACAATAAACATAATGATCAAAATGTCAATGTTAAATGAAGTTAAAAGATTACTGGATTCAAAATACAGTACACTTGTGACTATTGCTTTCTGTAAGAAATTAAATACGTGACTTTTCTAGGGCAGGACGTTTATATTTCTTAGAATCAATTTGATTGACTGAAGATAGTGGTAACTGTTGGCAGGCATTATTTATTACTTTTAGACTTTATAATAAAAAGTGTTAAAACTATAAAGAAATATTATAATTGCATTGTGAAAAATTGTTTGCCTTCTTAATGTATCTCTTGAATCATAACGACATTATGGATTCTTATTTACTGAGGCTTGTATTCAGAAGATAATCATTTTAAATTATTCATCCTATTTTAAAATGATTTGACATTTCGAAATATTCGTTTTTGCTATATAAACCGACGAATCTCTTTATTTAACAAAATAAGAGTCAGAAGCGTGGTGAAGTTGAACCTGCTATTAAAGAAAAGTCCTCCTCCTTTTAAGAAGTCCGTTAAAACGTATCTGTTTTCATATTTTAAACTAAGATTCTCTCGGCCAAATACTCATATGCAAAAATTAATTTAAGCACGCCTTAAGACTCGTAATTTTGACAGAATTGTATGGCGAACTGTCAGATCGAACCATTTTAAGTTGTACTTAAATTTAAGTTGCGTTTCAGTATTTTGGCATCCGTCTCACAAACAAATACTGGATGCGACAGTGACATATGGTGTGAGTAATCAATAAATCATCAAAAAGCGATTACCTCGTGGGCACGTGCTTTGTAAGAACTTTTAAAGTACTCGTAAGGTAATTTATCCTTTGTAATCTCATCCCATCGTTGCGTGAATGCTCCTTAAATTACTTGATATGTCGCGTAATAACATTTACATATCAAAGTAATCAAAACTGATCAAATTTTAGTATTGCCATTGAAATTGCCGTTTTAATATATAAATTACGTTGTTTTCTTTTTGTAATAAGAAAACACTGCTTCCGTAATTCCTTTAAGTCTTCTTGCGTAAATGACGTAAATTCGTATTTGTGTATTTTGTACAAATTAAAGTTAAATACAGACGAAAATAAAAATGTACTCCCAGTTAAAGTGGATTAAGTCAGAGCAATTAAACTATATCTAACATTAGGGTCACGGGGAAGTTTTACGGTTTAACAAAGCCTAGGTCAAGTCAATGAACGATTTATTGGCGCATCTGAAAACGAAACCTTCGCAGTAGGTAAATGTTGTAGTAAGGTTATAAATGCTAAAGTAACTCTGTCTGTTTGTCATATGCTTTTATGCCTAAAAAAATGGACCGATTTTGATGAAATCAAGTTGTATAGATAGAGCTTGGGAAATTACATAGGCTATCTTTCAAAACAACACAAGGTTGAGCGTGTCGAAATAGGAAATGAGAGACAAATGACACGGCTAGTATAGGTCGCGTCACGGATGTTTAGCGGTGGACGAGAATAGCTGCGCATCGGTAGAATCGCGCTCGTAATTGACGTATAGGTGCGAGAAAGACAACACGACTGGGGAACCAATCAACGCTCGCGCAACCATCGATCACGTGCCCCGCGGGCCGTGCCTTCCCCTCGATACCTTATTTTTGACTTCTGCACAGGTTTTGTTCAGCGCTAAACATTCGTGACGCGACCTATACTACACATCACTACATACTATGAAACAAGTCGCTTTTTCTGTCCCTATATAGGGATATACATATATAATATGTATGCTTAAATCTTCAGAACTACGCAACCGTGTCTCATGCGGATTTTTTAATAGATATAGTGATTCAAGAGGAAGTTTTATATGTAAACATACTTAGAAGACATGTATAATATATGCGAGCGAAGCCGGGGCGGGTCGCAAGTATATATATGACTCAGTTTTGACCTAGATAAACCGTTTGATTACAACTAAAACAACAACACATTAAGTCAGTACCAACAACAAAGTATACAAGCCTGTAGCGTACCTAGGTCGGTTATTTTGTAAAATTTTAACTTTTATTTTTGTTGCTCGTAATAACAGAGCAGATTGTTTAGTAAGGGAATGAAACTACATTATATTAGACGTTTATTTAAGTACCTACTTACTATGTATTTGCGGTGTTTGTTTGAATTGAATAACTCTTTCTGCGTTTGGATAGATAATAGTTGGATTCGGGTTTTCAATTTCATTATCAAGGTGTTTGGAGATTTATTAAACAAGATTGATTGAATTGCGCATTTACGTTTGATACGTAGTCAATTTAGAAAATTTTGAAGCTAATTTTATATTTACTTAATAAATTATTCTTAATGTAAGTAATTGTTTTAAGTTTTATTGAAAATTTTAATTTCATGAGCAAATAGGGCAATAGTCATTATTTATGTAAACTAGTATGAGTAAAGTAAAAACCGAAGTTATTGAGAATATATTATCTAATGTTAAAATATGCATGGAACGCGTGAGATTTAGAAATTTAGAGTCAAGGTAAAATAATCCCTTTAAAGAAAATATCATCGTAATTTACAAGACCGCCTAACATAGCTTTTCGTTCCAAACAAATAAAACGAAGATAAAAAAGGATATATCTGAAAGTTTGGAGACTTTGCGTACGACGCTGGCGTTTTTATCCCTTTGGGAATGATAAGAAGGTTGTAAAATCATTTCCCTAGATCGTGAGCCGCTACACGGGAATAATCAATTGTTATTCGAGTTCTAGAAACTTATAGTCTTATTTTGCAACGTTTTCTTTTATTGCTGACTAAATTTTGTTGTACATTCTAGACTTTAGTATTAAATGTTTTTACTTTGGAAATTTTACATACTTGGCATTTTTTTAATTTAACGATCAGCTTAACTGTTGTTGTAAAATATCTTAGTTATCATAGCTATAATTAATTACATCGTTTCTTATTTTTCTGTGACCTAACACGTTTGTTTGACCTTTTTATAAGTATATTTTATGAATGGATTAAAAATTTATTTGCTGTATGTTATCATTTTTATATAATTACAACAATTATTGTTCGGCTTTTCACGTGGTACGTGATATTTGACACCTTTTTATATTTTTGTTCGTACGTTTTATATATGGCTGTTTTGAAGAAAGATTTGTTTATAATTAAAAAGGTTAATTAGTTACTATTGGTATATTTAAGTCAAGTCTATCTTTCTGTTAAAACATAAAAAAATAAGTAATTAATGTAGCAATGAGTAATTAGTAAACCACAAGGCAACGTAAGGTTCTTTAATCACCGACGCGACGTAGTACTATAACTAGAAATATCGTCCAACTAATTTATTAGGGTTGAAAGAAAACGGACAACTCCGCATTTGTGTTCGCAATCCCGAACTAAATCGTTCTAATGCTATTCATTACGTGTACTTGTACGGACTGAATCTATTTCATGATGTCATAATATTCTGAATTGCTCGAATAAAACTCTATTGCGGGAAATAGCTAATGCTTTATGTGAAAACTTTGTACGTAAGTTATTCTGTTTTTCGAGGTAACATTATTTTGTGTATTTGTGTCAGTAGGTTTTCTTTCTGATATTGTAAAAGTGTTTGTGATCGATGTAATAGGAATATTTATTCTTGTTTTTAACTTCATAAACGAGTCAGCTAAAAGGATCAATACCTACCACTCTTAATCACGAGTGTGCTGCTGGCCCTTTGGAGATATGAACAGTCTGTTTGAAGGGAGTAAAATAGGTATTTGTCCGGAAAAGACGTGCCACGCACCTTGTATTCTACAAAATAAGTAGGAATAATTTTAGGCCAGATATTATATGGCACCTCCAAGTCTTAATTCTTTTAACCATATTTACTTACGAAATAAAATTTTAATGATTATCTTTAGAAAACATGTAAGTACGTAATTGATCGTCAATTAGACAAGATTATTCCTACTTCTTACCTACATTTATGCCTATCAATCGAATAAAATGGGTAGTTTTCCATCATTTTCTTGAGAAACCCGATAAAATATACACGTCGGGATAGCAATAACACTATAATATGGAAAAGACAATATTATTTATATTGGGCTCTTGTGATGGTATTGCTTATTTCAATATTTATTGCTCGCAGAAAGATATGGAATTGAATATTTTGAATAGCATAAATAGGATTTCGTATTTTCATAGTGGTGTAATGGAAATCATAATACGTACAGCAAATACAGACACAGGCGCGTATTTTAAATAATGCTTTACTTATAGTGCACCTCTTTTATGAGGTTTCATAAAATGTACTTTAAAGGAGGTATGTTAAGCTTTGTACAATATACAATTAAAGGACATACTTGAGGGCTCTTATTACATATATTTCCGTGCAATAAAAATTATAACTAGACTCGAATGAATATGGAATTATCGTATTAAATCTTTAATAACAAAAAATTGTTTAACTTTTGTTTTATGGCTCAGGTCGTCTGGCAGAAATTGGTCGCGGTCGAAATAAGGCCTCTCGCCTTTTGGGTATATGTTATTTGGTAGTTATAATTGGTTAAATGGTAGTGTAACCTTATACCTTCGGCATTACGGCTTAGGGTAGAAATCATCGGCACTTGGCAGACACTTTCGCAATGGACGAACCTTGACCCACAAGTCAACAGCATTGTCATAAGACCCGCATTTACTAATTAAAGTACACGTAACTATTAACATTAACACAGATTGTCTATTCCAAGTATAGCTAACTCAATTTCCTTTCACGTTTATGAACTCGAGATAGCAGGACATACCGTGAAGTTGGCATTCGTTCAAGTAGCTCTCTTTGTGCACGAAGCTTTACTGATAATAAAATTGTATGTGAGAAATAATCTATTCTCTTTGGAGTAAATTGGAGTAGGAAGCATTTTACTTTCATGAGGACTACTTAAAGTCTAAGCATTCTTTTATTTATTATATCTATACTTAACTAAAAATGTCCCGTGGTGTTATCCATCGAAGTTTAGGTAAATCCGACAAAACCTACGAATAGAATACGACTATGACGTGAAATAGTAAATAATTACATTTAAAAAATCTATGCACAAAATTAAGACGATGGTATAAACGATTTAAAATCATTTTCCTAATTTAAGTCTGTAAACACAAGCGTATAATAAGTTTTTAGCGGGAAATTGACCTTCGTTGTTGTGACAGGTTTTGTTTAAAGTTTAATAGATCTGTCGTAAACTTAATGGCTTCATATTTAAAGAGCTTTTTTAGTTGTGTTGAATAACTATTTTAACTTTCAAAAACACCGTTCAAAAAAGGCAGCATTGTATTAACTGTAAAAAATATATAATTGTTGTATATTATTATTTATAAAATGGTATCTAGCTCCACGAATGTATTTATTAACGGGGTACTTACTTAATAAAACGTAATTTATTTTTGATACCTATTTTCGAGGGGATACTGGATTAAACAGAAAAATATTATAATAGCTAGCAATATTGCCAAACCACGTTCTGTAATAATTTATATTTAAATAATAATTAATTAAATAGAATAATTCTTTAAGTAACGTTTTTGTAATAAACGCCACCTATCGGATATAGTAGACAACTCCAACGCCTTGTAGTCTCGATAATTTCATACTGTTTCGTTTGGTCCATGGTGTTTTCAATAACTGATACTAGATGTCGCGGACACAGTTTGAATTTTGCTAGCTTACATATTTTTTTAATGATTAATGTACTCTGTAATAGGTTAAATATAGCTAAAATAATCATTAAATGGTTAATATTTATTATTAAATACACATCGTGCGTTTGATACTTCTAAAAAAAAACAAAACGTCAAATTCAAAAAGACAGTTGACATTTAGAAGTCAATATCCAAACTTCGAAGAGTGCATTTTGTTTATTTTTAAGTAGAAGTAGGTATAATAATTGCTTAAAAGTATTTAATTTTGATATGAGAGTTGTGTTTATTTAAGTCGTAAAACATGTGTAATACGACGTTTTTTAGAATCGTATACTTACCGATTATTGCTACCTTCTAGCGAAGAACTGCGGTTTTCAGGTGTGCATTTTCTTTGATGAACATTATTCAGTTTGTTTTTCAGTCTTACACTTAATCTTTTGGGACTGCCTTTGAATTTAACACTAGACATGATTCACGTTTGTCAACAATTCTGAACACTTATTTAAAAGTCATTTGAATAATCAATTCTAGAACATATTAAATTTATTGTATTGTTATTTTTTTTAGTAAAGTTTATTTGTATGAGGAGCCATGGAAGATGAAAATCCAGAAAACGATAGTGAATTTGCATTCGAAACTGACCATCTTGCTTTAAGAGGAAATAAAGACTACAGTGAGTTGTTAAAGTATATAGTTAAATTAGAAGTGCAAAAAGTACAAGCTCTTAAAGACATTGAGCTTCTCAATGAGACTAAAATAAAGGCATTGGATGATCCACTCTCATTTGTACAAGATCTCAAATCAGGGAATGTAAAATTTCCTCCCCGTCAAGTAATATCCGATATACCTAGAGTAGACTGGGAAAAATATGGTATCGATCTTTCGGTGCAGTCAGAGAAAGATAAAAGGGCAAATGAAGAAATGGAATCTGGCATGAAAGTTAGAGGACGAACTTTCACAGATAACAAGCCTGAAACATTTAACCAACTATGGTCTTGTGAAGAACAAAAAAGGCTTGAAGAACTATTAGAAATATATCCGGAAGAGCCAATAGAAGCTAGAAGGTACAAAAAAATAGCAGAGGCTCTAGGAACTAGAACTCCGTTACAAGTTATGAGTAGGATACAGAAATATTTTGCTAAATTGGCGAAAGCTGGCCTGCCTGTTCCCGGGCGAGCTCCCAAACACTTAGGTAAGGATAAAAATAAGAGCTTCTTGTACAAAAAATCCACTTTCTTTCCAAAGTTACATGTGCCAGTTAAAATGGAGGATCCTAATGAAGACAGTGAGCATGAGACATTACCATTGGAATCCAAAAGCGGAAATGGTTCTATGTTAGATTTATTACGAGCTGCCAAAGCACAGAGATTATTGGATGAGACTTCTCCAGTGATTCAAACAAAGACCATGTGTGTGGGATGCCAAAAGACTGCATTTTTAGGTGCTCGGTGGACAGATAATGCAGGCACAGACTATTGCACAGACTGTGTAGTCAAGCTGTTACCAGCCGAAAAATTAACTCCAATCAGAATACCACTTTGAAAATAAAAATGTATCCATTTTGTATAGTTTTCTCTTTTATTGACTAATGACTTTTCTATGTAAAAAGGGAAGTATGCGTATATAGAAAGACATAAAAATAAAAATAACTACGAAATTCATTATATAATATTTGTTAAACTTCTGAAACTGTTTTCAACTTCACACAAAATATTTAAACACAGATTCTACAGAGTCTTCTAAACGAACTCTCTCTCACTTTCATCACTATGTCCTAGTTAAAATTTTCACACCTATACATGACCTCTTTATAACATTTTTTATTTATTTTTATGTAACAAAATCGATAAATATATTTTATACTAATCAGCCAGTACTAGCTGAGCATCCGGCGCGAGTGATGATGAACCACTGACTTGGAACACTGAGCACGGCCGATCGTGCATATTTCTACATCTATGATAGATAACTAGGGGCTCTATCGGCTGCCCGCTGCACATAGATAGGCACGCATTGTGAATCAATCGAAGGCTTTTTTATTAGCTATTACATTTGTTGGAACACCTCAAACGAGTTCACTCAGGTTTGATTAGAACTTCCCTTGATAAGTTTAAAATATTTTTATAACTTTTGAATTATTTACGCTAAACTGGTTGGGATTGTGATTGGGACAATATTAAAGTATATCTTAAAATAATTAGTTTAATTACTACAATACGTCGATAATTTAAAAATTTTATTGGTTGAATTTTTAAACTGATATTATTATTGATGATTTTTCGAATGACTTTATTTTTCCCTCCTATTAATAGACTTTACGATGCTTAGTTAATAGTTATAATACTTTTATGTTAAGTTGATTTGTAATTTTTATAATTATTCTGAAGTCAACGGTAGGTAGGTACCTACCTACATATTTTTCGATTATATCATTACTTCGATAAGACCGGGTCTAATATTGTAATAAAGTTGAAACGTTGAAAAACCTAGTTACCTATCGTACCTAGCATACCATGATCATGTTTATTACATATTCGAACGATAAAAATCGATCTTTTAAACGCCTAACATCTTTAAAGAATTCAAAAGTGTAGCTATAAAGTTCGTATTTACGGAGATTGGATTGGCACCGGGCGTCGAGCACGTGTTACCAGTTAACCCTCACCGTCAAATCGCTGATTTTGTGTCCTACTTCAACACGTTCATTTGCAATCCAATTTCGATGACAACCTCTGTATTCTTAAAACTTTTAAAGCTTAATAGAACTATTTGAAATGAATTTTAGGTATAGCCCGCTAGATTTCATATAAATATTTTATTAAAAATATTTTTAATGCAAATTTCCTATCCTCCGAAAGATTCCAAGGCTAATTACACAATAATTAGGCATTTAAATTACAAGACAAGGCTTGGTATTTTCTACTTGTTTTGTAAGCTCAGTGCAAAAGCGTGTATTTCATATTTTTCGCATGCGCTACATTTTCATTCGATGCTACTTAATCAACGTTGACTTACCTAGATCCGGCTTTGTTTTGATACACTGCAAACAATATTAAAATAATTAATTTGACTTGTTTTTTGGGTACAACTATTTTTTTTGTTAAAGAATTATTATTAATAAAGATTATTCTCGGAATGATATTGGTAATCTACTCGCGGTTAATTGTAAAATTTGTAATGCAAGGTGGAATATGTTCTAAAATTAACATACCGATTTAAAATTTTTGTACTATGTTGTCTTTTTAAAATTCTAAATCGATTTTAATAAACTACACCGACAAACCGAATCAAAAATACGTACGATACAATTAGAATACCACGCTAGAAATAGATTCAAAATGAGAAAAAAAATAAACTGGGATCGTTCTAAATATGAATTTACAATTCCTTTTCTATTAAGTAGTTTGAGTTATGACAACTTCCTAGATGGTTTTATGTTGAATTCGTGTACATTTGATAAATGGCTCTTTATTCTAGCTGTGACAGCATCTTATTATTATCCCAGGTCACACATCTTCCGACAATCCTAGATGACAGCTAAAGATATAAATCTTTGTATACAGAGGATGAATTACACATGGAGTCTACCAAGGAGACGTTTTGCGACAATTCACACGCGCCGTAGCTCGTTACATAGGAGTTCGATTTATTAGTCGTTTGCCTTTTTCATTCGTTGTTTTGGTATTCTGTATTCAGTATAATATTGGAAAGTACTAACCAAGCATTATATAACTTTGTGGAACATTCTAGAGACCAGGAAATAATGTTTAATTTAAAGCTATATTTTTCTTATAGACATTTGTATATATCATGTAGTTTCTCGAAACATATGTAAATATTTAGTCAGCATCTTATATCCCCGCCATAAGCATTTATTTTACATATCTAAATATAAATTTAAGCGAGGGTTATGTAAATTGAGTCGGCAGCAGAAGATAGTGTCGTAAAAATGTCATAAATACACACATTGGTGTTAAGGATGCGTCATTAGGCGGCAAAATAACTTACCTCAAGGATTTTTGCAACTGTCGTTTGCTCGAGGGCTTAAATTGTGCAAAGTAAACGGTTTGGGAATTTAAAAGTTTGTAGTCGTTCATGCTAATATGTTATATAAAGCGTCTGTGTCGCTTTGCTAATTGCTAATTTACGATTCATACTAATTGGGGATATAATCAGATAGATAAGATATGTATTTGCAGAATACATAATTTTCAGGGTGAACCATGAATCCATATGATAAGCCCGTTTGTTAATAACTTTGTCAACAATAAAACGTCTAGATTCTAGACCAAATACATTCTTTTATGATAAATGATAAGGTATATTTTTGATATTTTCATAATTTTACCGTTACTATACAGTGCGGGAAGGATAAAGCCGAAATAAGCTTTTGTTGTTTTTCGTTGTGGAACCGTTTTACCTAGATCTTAACGCGATTGAAATATTGGAATCGCAAAAAGTAAAAGAAATACTTAATATGCAATTATAATATACGTGTAATATCTCATAATTCATAATAAATTATAGGTAATAAAGATACAATGTGTTCTATTTCTGACGTCACAGGGTAGTTTTTTGATTAGAGTATGGAATCAATTTTGCAAATTATTTTATTTAAATATATACTTTAGCACAATTTTGACATGTTTGTGAGTCTACGTCTGTAGACTGTATAATAAACAAAAAATGTTGAATTGTATTAGATACACTTCTAAATTCATGCAACGAAACTGTTGAAAATAAGGTTAATGTCAAAGAAGGTTGAATAACACCACAGTTAAAGACATAAAATTTTATTAAAATTAATTAAGCACCATCTCTTTAGAAAAAAGGCAACCATTAGAGCTTAATGTTTATCCGATTGTAGTCATTAGCACTGCAAAAGTACCCAGTAACTTGGCCTTTTTTCATGTAACAATGTCTGTTCTCTACTTTTCGGCATCTGTTCATGTAACGAGGTAATAACACAGCTCAGTAGGCATTAGTGCGATGTGGATTGCCAGTTACCATTGATAATTAGAAAATCGTGGACAGCTTAATCCAGATAAAAATGATTCTTATTTCTAGCCCCGGATGGTGTAATATCCTCCAACAGTGATGCAATAAAAATGCTTTGGATCTACGTCATTTGTTTTAAAGTAGGCACTCAACGCTTTCGGGAACAAGCTATCATTCCAAATACTAGATTCGGTCGTATTGATCGAACTCATACATATAAAAAGGTTATTATAATTTAGAAAAGTTGTTTCATTATTATTTTTTCAATACTGTATCGATATCATATCGATATAATAGTAACAAAAAACTTTAAAATAAAAAATTGAATGGCATTACGTAATAACTAAAACTTAATTTTTATAGCCTATTTCACCCGCGCCAATATTACAAGGTTTTTGCAACCCTCTTAATTTAATTTAAGCTTTGGATCATAGAAACACACTTGCATAACAACACACGCACATTCATTTACAGTATTCAATTCTGAACTTATTTTATAACTTACAACAGTTCAAAAATATTAAACACGTATGTCTCCAAAGGGCTCCATTACAAGATTATCACTTCGTTAGAGATTGACAGGCGTCACACGTTTCGACGCCTAATCCTATCCAGTTAACCTACTTGGTAGTCTTGAACGGATACAATTACCAATTATTCCGCCCCTTCCATTCCGAGTGACTTTACCTTTATACGGTGTGAAAGCAATTACAAATCAAAGGCAGTCCAATCTCAGTTTATATTTCGTTTTACAGCCCAGTTTAATCAGGATTAGTTGAAGGGTTTTTTAAAGAAAACCAGCGTATATAAATGGATAATAATTAAACAGAAATAACGTTCTGATTTCCGGTTTATTAGTTAAGAAATTAGGATTTAGTTTTATGTCTGTGCAGTCTTTACGTTAAGTTATTATATCTATACAAAGTAGAGAAGTTAAATTTTTCCTTTAAATTTCAATTTTGCGAGCACTTCGAAGATTACTATAACCAAATGAAATGCAGAAGCAATTTTAACGCTCAAGTCGATTTCCGCTACAAGTGACTCGACGGGGAATAAATATCTATTTCAACTTCAGCAATGTTAAAACTTACGATCTCTTAATACTTGGAATTACTGCTGTTAAAGAGAACATTCGGAAAATCGCTGTTTAAAGATTGTTCAAATTGTTTGGAAGTTGATTATTTAACTTAAACTTGATTATATTCGTCCTGCTATTATATAGTTCTACTTCAAAAAATACGTGACGTAGGTGTGAAAAATATAGTTAAATGAAACACTATACTCTTTTTTTTACAATTATTTGTCATTCTATAAATATAAAACTTAATTCCATTAAGAACTCACAATATAAAATATAAGTTGTATTTAGTTTTGCAACAAATTTTCTAAGTAATACTTTTTACTTACCTTATATTAAGCTCTACATTGAAAGCGCTTTAAGAGAGCCATTTTACGTTTATAAATCTAATGCAACTTTAAGTTTCCTTTAGCTGCGTTTATAAAATCAGCTAAGTACAGTTCTAAGTACTGCTTTGCTTATGTATTATGTTACGTTATATATGAGACTAATCTATTGGAGGAATATAATTGGGAACGTTCCTTTTATTGAGCGATCTTAAGATTCTATCAATTAATATATCTCTTTTATTCACTCATCATTTAATTACTATTGTAAACTACTTCGTAAAATCTATACATATAATAAAAACGTAACGAGTCGCTGTCTGTACATGGAAGATAAATGAGAAAAAATATTACAGGAGACCTTTATTAACGCAATAGAACCCAAAAATATGATTTTTGGAATTTTTGTCTGTTTGTATGTTTGTTTGTCAGTCTCAGAAACGGCTTATCCTATCTAGATGGGGTTTTCAATGATATATTGTGGTAAGCTTCACTTAACATTTAGTGTTTAATTCATGTCAATCGGTTGATAAAAAAAAAAGTTATGGCAATTTAAAGAATCACGTTGAACTTGCTGAACGTTTGTTGGCGCGGGTTAGGCATTTTGAAAAATGCTTTCCAAAGTCACTTTTCTACGCGGGCGAAGTCGCTGGCACAGCTAGTATTGTAAATATATACGTAGTCTACTTTCACTATTCGTTTATGGATCTTTCAAAGTACATAATATCAAAAATTCAATTCTATTTTCTTGGACTAATGTATGCCTTTAATATATTATCTAATAATTAAAGAAGAAAAATTAATAAAATTGCGTAAGTCATAACTCAAACGGTTCTCATTATTACCGCATTATCTCGATAAAGGTTAACAAGGGATAAAGTAATATATTGGTATCTAAAATTCAATAAGTCGTATGAGATCACGTGCGTCCGTCACTTAACTGGACCATTTCGGAGCTTTTCGCAGGCCGTGCACGTTTGACGAACGTGGCTTTGTCCGTTCGATGTAAACGTGCTATTGTTACGTGAATGTATGCAAAATAAAATGAAATTTTCCAACGCCCGCAATGGTTTTTGTTGGCTAGTATACTCGCGTTCGGCATTGAAGTTTCTGTTTCATTTGTTACAATATAATACTTAGATAGAAACATTTTTTACGTTATTCAATAGTAGTGAATACGCAATTGTTTTTTTTAAGTCTATCAAGACAAAATAATTACTGCGAGTATAATTTAGTATCTAAACTATTAATAAAAATCTAGACAATACTAAAGTTTCTTGTAATTATGAGGCCTTTTGATAAGCTATGACAAACCAGTCTGCGGATTAAATGAATAAAATATTTTTACAACGTAAACGTCTTTTAGCGTAAGCATATCTCAAAATATGTCGACTTACATGCATTTGGTCAATTTTAGTTTTTACGACCTAACCTTACTTTGTCGCCGAAATACACATCTGGATTTTAGTATCGGATATATTAGTAGGTTGATATTTATGAACACAAATCACAGAGCCATATAAGCGACACGCCGATATATCCTCGGAACGAATCTCATCCCATTTTATGTAGTTTGTCAAACCCGCATACAATTATTCACTTCATTGCTCTCTTGAATAAAAGATCGCATTTCCACCACAGAATTCCTTTCAAGGACATACGCTAGCGTGAATACTTCAGATAGTTTACTTAGACGACGTATCCGTGTCTTATGCAGGAATACTTCGGCTAGAAGTTGCATTGTAAATTACTTATATGTACCAGACTTATACACTTTAACTATAAATATCTTAAGCTTGTAAGTTCTTGAAGTTGTGAGTTTGTGGAGGGTTATCTTTGAATTTAGGTAATGAGTTCCATCACAGCTAGTAAATTATAAGTAAATGGACCGCAAACCATAATATATAGAATATACATACCTTGTATGTGTTATGTTACAACATAAGACAGATAAAGACAAAACTATACCATTATTGCTTCATCTATAGTCTATTGTCATAAAAATATAACTAAGAAATTATTTCGATTAATTTTTGACACGAAATACAGCTAAGGAAAAATTTGGAGCTAATCATAAGACTACCTCCTCAACGGCGATTTTAAGTATTTAGAAATATTAAAACTGCTTTCTAATTTCAAAGAAAACTTAATTAAATATGATTTTTACCCAAACGTTATAACCCTTTTTTAAACTCGTAATATATTTTTAATACGAGTAATGAAGCACCGATATTTATTATTAATTAAATATAATACTTCTCAAACTAAGTGAAAGCTACATCCATTGTTGGATTTTCATTGAATGTTCTAAACGATAAAACGTGAAAACAATTTTTCTCCAACAAAACACGGTAAAGGCTTTATAGCAGCAACAATAATTAAGGTCAGCCTTTCTGCTCACTTTGACATAACACGAACAGATGGCAGCTCTTATTAAAATGGGATTAACATCTAACTCGTAATCCCTAAAACAATTGGAATTTTATAAAGTTTCCAAATAGGTATTATGTATTATTACATTTTAGGAACAGTTTATAACGGGGAAAAATTGATCAAAGTTAAACGGTAATTATTTCAACGTGATAAATATAACAAAGAGATATATAATATTATAAGCATTTGTAAGCTGCCAATAGCTTTTGATAAATATTTTCGTTCTCCGTTAACAGAAGTGATGTTATGTAAATCTTAGTAAATTTGTAAAGGCTTAACTCGCCGGTAGTGTAGTCGCTGGATGTATTGCCATAGTCGTGTTGTTTGCATCTCATTGTAAATTATCTTGAACTAATAACTCTTGATAATAACGTTTAACATTGTAATAATGTAAATGACTACTATAAGTATGTACTACTATAAGACATGACAACTTCTAGACCATAGAAAAATACAAATGTATTATTCCAGTTTGGAGATCAAACCCATAAACCTTACCGCATAAGGCAGTTGTATAACCATTGCACTAAGTGGTCGTCATTAATGTATAAAGTCGTGGTCTGAATATCATACTTTAAAGGAGTTCCATATTTCAAAAACGAACTAAAGAAACCATCCATCCTAAGGAAACTTTAGTAAAAGTTAAGCAATAAATCACTCATATTTCTTTTCTGAAGCTGTCTACAAAATTGTTGCTATTAAAACAAACTGTTAAAGAACAGCCTTTATATAAAAAGATACCAGTTTATTTATTAAAGTTCAGTTATACCAGCTACAAGATAGATTTCCTTTGAGTTTCTACCGTTATCAGTGTCTCAAACTTCAGGGCGTCTTATAGTTGTTCCCTTAACTTAATTTCATATACACACCCCAACTGTGCAACCTTGACGAAATAATTTGGAACATTACATATTATATATTATATAGAATACAAAATAATGGACAATGTCATAGAACTATTTCATAAAATGTACTATTTCATTCTAAATTCTGTACACCTATTTAAACGGTTATTTTAAAATTCGTTTCATTTTGGACGCTTTATTCGCGACTAGCACTACTATTTCATTTTGCTTTTTACGGATTAATCTTTTTTGTTTTTAATACATACTACATCATTGAAGATAGATAGTATCTTTTTTGAAAATTTTATGAATTTACTTTATTTTCATGTTCTTTTATGAGTTATGACCCGGCAATCAATTTTTATGAAGGCAAGCAAAGTTTCGCCACGGTAAGCTAACATGTCCACCCATTCAATGCGTTGCCGGCCTTTAAAGCTAGGTAAAAAAGAGCTATGACGAAGATGGGAATACAGGATGGGGTAAATATGAGACTGCGTCATCTCTAATGAGACGCTGCCATTTTACGTGAATTCTCTTTATGAGCATGATATGGTATGATTCAGCCAAATCAACCCTTCAGAGTGCCCCTACAACTACGTATAACATATGGAAAACTTAAGACGTAGGTAGTATTCTGTCAGACTAACCTACTTTCAAATCCTCTTCTTAAATTATCCTTTGTAAATTTTATCCTGCTTTGTTTGTTGAGACCACGCTTTCCGCAAATCCTTTTAGGATTTTATATTATATAGGATAAAACAAATCCCTGCACAGATAGCCTCAATATTAAAATAAAATAAACATTGCACTTATAGTTTAGAAGGTTAAAGGAAATTTATTCATTTTAATTTCTGACATTAAATTATCTGCTATATACAAAAGCAAAGTCGAGTTAAATACAGTTATTGGTACTCGAAAACCACAGACCCGATTTTAAAGAAAATAAAATAAAGACATTATTAAATGTGATGCGCTTAGATACATAAGTAGGTATTCTTTTATTAATTTTACAATAGTTTCAAAAGTTCTTATTAAAAATTTAAGATTACAAAACTTCTTAAATCATAGAGTATTATGTAACAAGATTTTATTAATAAATAGAGCGAATGTGGAGAATTTATTGTACATCAAGTTTTGTAGTAGATTGTACTTACTAATTTGTGAAGTAAAGTAATAAAATTAAATAGCGCGGTATGTTAATGTAATCTACTAAAGAATTCCATCAGATTTCGTAACGCTGGTATGTTACAAAGTGAATTCCTTCAAAATGAGTGAAGCCGTTCCAAAAATTCTATGAAAATATAAATTGTTTATTCGCTACGGATGTAAAAGCTTTAATAAAAATACGTTAACAATGTTATTTTGTACTAAACGGTCTATATAAATAAAACAAAGTTGAGTTAGTAGCACCAATAACTGGAAACAGGTGTACTAATTTCAATGTTAACTTTTTGTAAGTTTTCATTCCGGGGAGCGTAAGAAAACTAAGAAAAAGTACATCAAGGGGGTTATCTACGGATACAACAAGTACTACTTCTAATTTACTATAATTTTATCTGGTATCTGAAAATATACATAAAAGTACTGGCACCCCGCGGTTTTACCCAGTTTTCGTTCTTGCAGCACCAAGCTAAAAACTAGTTTTGCAGGCGTAAAAACTACAGGCACGCCAAATCTCCACCATATCCATATTTCGTTCAAAAGTAACAAAGATACATCTCTACGATCTTTTGCATTTCTAATATACGTATACGAAATAAATTTATTGAATAGTCATGAAGGTTGTTGTTCCCACTGTAGGTATATGTAGAGAATATTGCACTGACAACTCCACACGTGTAGTAAAGTTTAGAATAATTGAAGAGGACCGCTGAAAATTTCACCAGCTTTTCCAAATGGTAGTTAGTAAGCTGTGTCTATTTGCAATCGACTAGAAAAAAGAAGGAAGTTTTCAACTTGACTCCTTTTTAGTAATCTAAGAAGTTTTGATTGGGTCAGCTATTGAATGAGAATTTACATCATGTTGTTTACCTTCTTTCTGCAGTTCGGGGCGGCAAAATTGACAACTTAAAATACATTTACTTAATCTTGGAGTAAAGAATATTCTTTCTTTCAATATTTAAAAGTTTAATGGTTTTGACTTAAACAAAAAGAAACAAGCATAATATATGTAGTGGGTAACGGACGTGTATTAAGCTCTGTAATAAACATCAAAATTGATTGAATGGTTTAGACATGAAAACAAAGACAGGGTTACTTTCACATTTATAATAAAGCACTCAAAAGGGATTATTTTAGGCACACGCGCTTGACAAATTCCACGATTATTGTGAAAAGCAATTATAGAAGCCTCGTCACCAATCTCGTCGTAATTGCGTTTTGCTATGGACGGGCAACCACGCAACCGCGTACAGTCACATTCCTTGCTCAACGTCCACAGAGCTCATACGAACCAGCTTTTCCGATTAGATACACTGAAAAGACTTGTATCGTTCACCAATGAGAAAATGACTAAGGTTTAGCAGAGTACTAAGAATCTATACAGTCCGGTTTGAAAATGATTTAAAAGAAGGAAGATCTAATTTTTAAGTGATGAATTGATTAATAGTTTTTTTTATTATTTTAGCAGATACTTCCTTGTTTGTGGTGTAATTCGGAAAGTGGTATCTATGACAAAACCATACATATAAGCGTTTAGCGTTCAAAATTAGAATAACGGCTCTTTTCACATAAAAATAGAAATAACCAAAAAAATTCGAGTGCTATTTACAAGTATAATTACGGAGTTGTTATGTCCCTAATCAAATATCAAGGTCACGTGGAAACCCTCAACCTTCCCCAGTTTAGTTTGTATGAAAACCCTAAATATTTAAATATGCGGGATCCACATAAGGCACGGAAGTAAACTCAAATAACCTCGTAAATTTAAGAGTAAAGAGAAACACGAGGAACATGAAACGTACTTTAAGTCTTTTATGGGTTGTGCAAATATTTTTCGCTCAGATTTTTAATGAACTTAACGTTTACTGAAAGTAAGATACCGTTATTTTTACTGGTTTAGAATTTTGCTCTTACGAAGGGAAAGTTAGATATTTTGCCATATTTTTACATAGTAAAATACAAGTTTTTCGTCTTGTAAAGTAGGGGGCGAACTTACTGATGGAAAGTGGTCATTACCGCCAATAAACATTTGTAGAGCTTAACTCTAATATAACATTGTAATAAAGGACTAATGCATCTATGTAAAATAAACTCTTGAAATTTTTCTTCACGATTGAATAAAATTACGTAACGAAATAGAAGTAAGCTGAAGCAAAATATATTGACACATTTTTCGTATTGTATGCTTCGAAGCTTAGTGAAAATTGTTTACAAACCAATTTAGGATCGCTGTAAAACGAAATGCAATATCCAAAGGCCAACGAAAATGTTTCAACTTTAGCTTGTTTACTTTATACACGTCTGGCTTTGAAACATTTAGAAATCGAATCGTCGTTCGGACAGTATGGCGCACATTTTTACTGGAGAAGCTGTTGTTAATATTGATGAGTATTAATTGTATTGAAACATTATAGAAATTCCCACGAGAGAAATGTTTTCCCACTCTAAACAGAAGACTCCGTTCAATTCCCAAACTATATTTTTAAAAAATAATGGAATTGGTTCCATGCGTTGTAAAGAGGACGAACTTAAATAATTAGATTTTAGAAATGGAGGTGTATAATAGTTATAGAATGTAACATCTTAGCTGTCGCTTCAAAAATAACAACCTTTTTCAATTTTCTATACCTACTATGAAATGTTATTTATTTTTATAACTTTATAATATTCAAAATATTGTCCTACTTATACGATAGACTACATAAATATAAACATCAAAGCTAGATCACGCGTTTTCAGCGACACAAAGAGGCTATCATGTTTGTACCTTGAGAATATAAGATATGTACCTATAGGCAGAATGTGGAAACTTGAAACGCGGCTGTATATATTATAAATCAATATGTCACATATAGTTTTAAACATATTTACAAATATATGTTACTCCATTTGGAATTACTCAGGATTTTTCGTGTTCTTATAGTAAGTTTGAAGTGCAGCCGAGTCTTTAATAAAAATAATACAGTGTAAATTATCTACATTTAAAACGCAATGCACAAATTGAATTGTATATTCGATTTGCAATTAAAACTAATTTTAACTTAATTTTACTCGGATGTAATATGATAATTATTTAGTTTCACTTAATTATTTGTAAATTCGAATTGATTACCAGTATTCAGGGGTGGTCGCGGCCCACCCTGCCATCCTACTCTTTATAAAGAAGTAGTATTAAAATGAAAGAGAATTCTGAAACCTAAAAACCCGTATGACGATAAGAAGTATTCATATTTCGCCACAATGTACGTTTTTAGTTCCGTTCAAATTTGTTTTTAATTTTGATTTGATATTAACTTAAGTAATTAATAAGTAATTTGTTATAAACTTCTCTTAGTAAAGGTGTAAAATGCTATTGGAATTTAGCAGGGATGTTATGTTATGTTATGGATATGAAATTTTGGATTCAGATCGGATTCGGATATAGCAATGATTACTGGATACGGTTACGGATACGGATATGAAATTATTTCGGATAATCCGTTAGTTTCGGATAATTTCGGTTACGGATATTAACATTTTAAGGAAATTTAAAAGCAAAATACAAATAGCTAATAATAATTGTTAATGGTTTTATTTATATGTCACCATTTGGTTGGAATTACAATCTGATTTAATTCTGTGAGTAATGATTACAGCTATTTAAAATGAACATAATTATACATAAATCTTGAGTACCTAAAATAAAAATGCCGCCCTATCCGATATTATCTGATACTTTTATTTCGGATTCGGGTACGCTTACGGATATTTTTTATATCGGATATCCGATAGTTTCGTTTACGGTGACAAAGCTCCCTATCATTCCTAGAATTTAGAATATTGTACCATAAAAGCGAAAATAGCTTGATGTTTACGCATCGATAAGACCTTTAGGAACCGTCGTCTCTATCAAACAATGGATCTAATCACTTACAAATACATGAAAATCTTAGCATTTTGTACGAGTTGGAGATTGAGTAAAGTAGGACGAACTCCGAACAATTAAGGTCAGGCTGAGCTCACCTTGATGCACGGATAATAGACGCGAGTTCACGTTACGCTGGATGTTACAAATTTCTCGTTAAACTTCTGTTTTATAACAATTAATATTAATTAACAAAGTTTATATTATATTAACAGTTCACTTCATAAATAGGTATTCCAATTAATTTTCTTGACATTGTTGATTTGGGTTCTATATTTGTAACTGTCAGAACACAGACCTATCTATTTAAACAAAGTATATTTGTGAATTCAAAACAACGTGTCTCAATGATCATTACAATCGAATTAGATCAAATCTAAATTTAAAAAAGGTACAAAACTTAGTACGCGGTTTTGTACCTATGGTTTTTTTTCTATTTATTATATTTCTAGTCTATGATTAAAGACCCTTTATATCCGTAATAGTTTTGATTTAAACGTGCAGGGTTTTATTTAAACAATATACCAAATTTTTACCTTATGGTAAAATATGGTTTTATAACTGCGAAAAAATCTTATCGAGTGATAGGTAAGTATGTAATTAGAAAAAGTTGGTTGGTTGGTTCTCCAATTTTCAACGATACATACATATATTGATCTAATTTCTAAAAATATACGTTATAACGATCAACCTCATATTAACATGTCGCATTTTCTTTTAAATATTCTATTCACAATCGACTTCAAGACACCTCATTTCCGCACTGTATCGACCGCTTTATAAAAATAAATTCTAATAGACACATATGGCTATTTACACGAAGACGAAAGTTAGGTAAGGGAAATTGCGATGTTCTCATACGACGTAGAATTATATTATGCATAAATCTCAATTCTAAAGGGTTTTGCATAATATACATGTATTCCATATACCAATTGTTTTGCGTTCGTGAGATAAAGAAATTTAAGTTTGAAGCTTAGTATGATTGCAAATTTTATTCAGATGTAAATAAATTCAAAAGATGAAAATGCAATTTAATTACTTTAATTAAATTTACAATAATTGAACACGTGCACAATACATTCGTGGGTTATTGTCATAATGTTCATCACGTTCTGTATAAGTCTCAAATCGATTTTTTATCGTAACAAATCTGTTTGTTTTTGTTTTATATTCGCATACCAAACAATAGTGTTATTTCACAATCGGTAACTCGTTATTTGACAACAGCACTATTTGATTATAAAATCCTATTACATCTATATTTTTGTCATTTTTATTTTAAAACGAAACGAAACAATTGAGTGGTGCACTATTCGATATAATGCAGTTTTTTTTTCATGTATGTACCTTATAATAAAAAGAACCAATACAAAAATGAGTTCAGAAATTTTTTAATCATAGCTCGTCATCAATTTACGCTAATCGTGTCGGAAAGTTGAAGCAAGTCTAACTAACTTCGAGCTCTTATGACGCTCAGATTAGGTTATTGATCCTTTTACTCATAATGACTTTGGAACAAAAAGACGTTCCATAAGGAACATCCCTGATATTTTTGGGCTTATTTAAAAAAATAAACCAAACAATCGACACTCTTGTTATATCATAATGCTCTGTATGATGTTGAAGTTCAGAGTTACAAATCATTATGTCCATTAATTATTTCATCTTAAAAATAGAAGATACTTATTAAAGCTTTAATTAAGAATTATAACAACGAAAGTTATTTTAACTTCATAAAAATAGTACAATTATTATCATAAGCTTCGAGCTTATTACAATATTTTTTATTTATCTACAAAGAAAATAATAATCAATCTCTAGAGTCTAAAACGCCTTCCAGGAATACATTCTATCTTATGAGTCATTATAATTGTTGTTGAATAGCTGATAATATAAGTAAGAGTTAGCTAAAATTCTAATATTTCTTTTAATGGGTACTAACTACAGTATGTTCATACGGCATAAGTCACTAAAGCCGACCGTAGACCTATTATAAGAAATCCTTTTTTTCTAGAGAAATATTTATGGCATACCTCGGGAAAAAGAATCGGTTCGGACAGACTTATACAGACAAAAACTTCACTGTGTTCCGTTTTACCGCATAGGTATGGGTTGTAGAGCCATCGCAGACTTTTCAACGGCCACCTCAAACTTTAAGAAACTTTTCACTATAGCGTTCCGAGACCATTTCAAAATGTCATTTAACGTCGCGCTCACAAATTATAAAACAAACTCCGTTTAAGCGAAAATTGATAACCGCAAGTTAACAGTTTTCTCCTGTTTTCTATTAGGAGCAAGAAACAGAAAATGACTCGGACTGTTTGCTGCATAAATTATAACTTCAAAGTGAATTTAAATACATAATAAGATTAAGTTTATTTGACTTATTAACTTGAGCAATTTCTTTTCGCGAATAATTTTAATACATTCATAGGCAGGGCCAATCGTCGTAAATTATGAATGTACAATTGTACTTGATTAGGCAATCTGAACTGGTGTATTTACTCGATAGTAATGATCTACAACTAATTTGCCTTATTAATTAATATATACCATTCAGATAATGTATAGATAGTACCGATGTAATTTGTGATATATCATTTGAATAATCTTAAGTTTTTTTTATGTTATTATGAAATAAAAGTTGTATAAGGTTTTTAAATGTTTTAATAATTTTTGAGTAATATATTTGAACGCGTAGTTGATTATCTTAATTGTTTAAATTTAATAATATGGTGCGTAATATTAGCGTAATAGCCTTACAGTTGTTATCTCAAAACTGTGCAGTTATTCATAGAAAAATTTTTACCTAGAGGTTATGTATAAAATAAATAAAGAAGCACCTTCTTCATAAAGTCTCTAGGACAGAGGATCTACATTATTTATTTCTGAGCAGGTCGCATCTTAATTGAGGTAATTTATTCAAAGTCTTGGAAGCTAGGGAATACATAGGTAGAGTAAATAATAAACTAATAATAATATTTATTGTAGTTGGTACATTTCGATGTCAACCAATCCTTCATATAGATTCTAGCGGCTAGCGTCTTTGTTTCTCATTGTAACACTAATAGGAATTCTTAGAAATACTAATTCAACTGACAAATGACACTCCTGTTAAAACAGAAATACTTATTGGTTTACAATAACTGTTTAAATATATTTGTGCGATTCAATATACCGGATTCTTGCTCGCGAACTTAAATTAGAATTGTTTTATTTTGCGTTTTTCTGCCACTATTAAGAACATTTAGTAGAATATTGAAATTATCATTAAATAAACGTAATAAGTTACAGATGTATGTTTATATACATTGGATTAACAAACTTACTGATGATCGACGGTAAGGGCTCGGCGGGGGCGGCGGCGCGAGGGCCACGGGCCACGCCGCCTGCACCAACGACTCCCTCACAAACTGCTCCCAAGATGAACCTGGAATGTCATATTTACTATTAAGACTTTTTTATTAAATACTGGTAAAAGAAGCTCATATAAATGTGAAATTTTGGATTCAGGACGAGCATGACCACGTTCAAAAACGGTATATATAAAAACAATATACGTAATATATACGTTCAAAGTAATTCGCGAAGTTTCTTTCGTATGATGCTGCTAAAAATATAACGTTTAATATGACATATTAATTACGAAATACGTCTTCTTATCATAATTCACCATAAACCAATCTCCTTGAATAATATCGTTCTATAGCAAATGGGACCGATATTTAAATTCAAAAGTGTCGTGGAATCACGTTTCTCATGTAATATGCAATGGAAGAGAACCGCATGATTTAGTTATAATTTCCATAAAAGCCTAATACTAGTAACCTAGGAGATAATTCGCCACTAATCGAGTTGAAGGCTTTTAAAACACGTAGCTGTCAGCTTTAGTCAATAATTCGCGGTTTCCTCCTGTAGTCGAAATAATCGTTATAATGGCTGGATTATTTTTTTAATATTTGAGTTTTCTTTTAATTACGTAGCGTTCTTAAACTGAACTTATCACGATCTGTATATGAATTACCTAATTTGTTTTGGCACCTGCTGTGGTAATTTGTTTCACAAATAATATAAATATTATAGGAATTGCTTCCGTTTAAAAATTTAAAACAACTGAAAATAGAAATTGTTTACAATTGTACCAACTTAATTCTATTTGATAAAACAATAGCAAATTATAGTGTTTCCTTCACGAGTTTCTCCAAGCGTGTCTTCTCTGTGTTATTCAAACGTTCCTTCAGGTACGATAATATTTCTCAAAGGATGATTTGAAATTATAAAGCTAAGATAATATTTATCGTCTACTTTTTCGTCTCGACGTGACGTTGTTTTAGAGCATAACTTTATACGTGAGCTCATTTTAAAATTACTCATTTTAAGATAATGATAAAGATACACTTACTTTTAAAGATGTACTATAATCATCATCTATAGTAGAGAATCTTTCTCATTTTCATTTTTTTTAAAGAGAACTATGATATTTAAAGCTGTATTTTACTCCTAGAAATAATAAAAAAAATTCACATTCGGGGATGATTGAATACAATAGGCACATCTATACATTCAGTGCGTCAGTGGTTGCTTTCAAACAATAGTTTCCATGAATTATTGTTTTCCAATTTTTCATTAAATAAAGTCAAAACTAGTATTATAAATGCATATATGTACGTAATACTTGAAATAAAAACTACTGAATGAATTTAGCACGCAGACAGAATATACTCGTAACTTCTTTAATTCCATTTTGTGTCTCAAGGGAGTTAGCTACGCGTTTAAAATATCAAAATGCAATATCATATACAAAAATATTATTCGAGATAGGTATAACATGAATATGTTACCTTTATAAAAGTTTAAGTTAATCAATCTTAATTCTGAAAGTAATGTACTAAAAGCAACATAATGTTTAATTTAGATAATTACTAACTAAAAACTTCCCTTATCTCACGTTTTTGTGTTAAGACTCTTTTCCGGACATTACTTAATGTAATTAACTTAATATAACGCTTAACGAAGGCTTTGTAGTTCTTATCGTTCAATCTATCAAATTAAAACCATGTTAAGCTTTTGGATAAGAGCGTTAGATGTTATTCGATAAAAATGCGTATTGTAATCAGTGGCATACAATTAAAGGAACACGTCTTACATAATAATAAACGTAGGACTATAAAATGGTTTACTAGCACGCACAGGGAGTTAAAGCACAAAGGTACTATATATTACATATACAATACAACGGTATAGAACTGTACATTAATCAGGGTTAGAACGTTGGGCAACCTTATGTATGAATCGTAAAAATATTTTTAATAAACCTACTATATTTGCCGAATGTTTGTATTCTTCTTTGGACAATATTTTATCATTAGTTTTATGGTATTTCAAGTCTGTACGTGTAAAGATTATTTGTCATATTTATAAAAGTTAAAAAAGAATATTTACATTTCACTTACCTATAGATCTTATAATTATAACGACGAAAGGTACAATTCGATTAGATGTGTAAAAATGAGTCTGTAGTAGGCAGATATTTTCTTTTTGTATCATACAATTTCATAACAAAATTGAGCAGGTAAGGTATTTAAGTAAAATTCGCGATATTATTTTAATAAGAAAGTGCTTTTTCGTTTTCTTTCTAGATGAAATAACAGTCGCAACGCTTTGTATGTAAAGTCTATTATATTTGAAAATGTATCTAGACTATATTTCCATGTATAAGTTTGGCGCACAAATTCACTCCCGAATAAAGAAAGTTTGGAAGTGTATTGTAGATTTTTCCGAGAATTTCCTTATTCATATAACAGTCA
>JADANM010001663.1:7241845-7260976 GCA_026213755.1 Eurema hecabe | reverse complement strand
GCAAAAACGGGCGCATATGAAGATAAGGGTGGCAATAACGGTTATATTCACCGGCGCAAATTGCCCCACTTTAAATGCAAATTATCACACAATGATCGCTTTCACACGTCGGCGTATAATTACGTGGCGTATATGTGCTTTTCATTGAGCGGAGACTGCGAGTACCCGCTTTTTCACAAATGAAATGTTCTTGTTTCACAAGTATGTGTATAGAATGTGAAATTTACTTCATTGTATTGAAGATTAATGCACTGTAAATTCAAGTAACATATTAATCTTAATTTAATTTTAATGACATGCGCGGCAGAAATCACTGACTAGTGATAAGGCCGTCATTTACATATATGTACTTCTTGATATTTGTTTAAATTTTGTTATTTGTGATTTTGGTACCTACCTATGTGTAATAAAGGATAAATAATAGACTGATAATTTAAAAAGTTAAGCTATTTTAAAAATTGTCTCTTATTTATTTGTTAATTTTCTAAAATCTGCAGCATACGTAGAAAGGACTAGTGATATTTATTAATTTACCGGGTTTTAGTATAATTACAGTGAGGAGGCGCAGCCTATACTTATAGAAAATATTTTGATTACCAGATTAGTGACTCATCATTTATGACGGTGTAAACTTTTTCAATTTACTATGTGATTATGCAATTTATTCGTAAGTTATATACCTGAGTAACTCCTGATGGGGAATATAATCCAATGTAAGCATTAATCCAACCAGTCATTCACCACATTTCTTTTGGATTATCATGTTGCTAAGGAAAATCACGTAATATAAATATTTATCGTTTTCTCGACTATATGAGGAAGAATTTAGCTCTTATATCATCATTATCGATTTCATAAAGCACGTTTTGATATTGTATGTATTTAAGAAAAAGAGTACAATTCTTTGATCATTGTACTCACGAATTTAGTAAAAATAATTAATTATATTGCAAATTATCGTTAATGAAAATACATAGGTAATATACAAGATAATTAAATTCATAACGTGTACTTGATTAAATATAGTCTTTCACTGCGTCTGTTTGTTTGTGTACTCGCTATAAATAGATAAATAAATAATTAATTAATTTTATATTGTAAGAACTTTCATACAAGGTTAAGATTAATTAACCGTTTAAATCTATATACATATAATATAAAACAAAGACGGGTTTGTTACAAGACATAACTCGAGATCGGCTTGACCAATTATCATGGTTTTTGGTTCGTCGGATTTGTCCCGCCCCGTATAGCAGAATACATCTTAAAATAATGGGGTCAAAGTTAATATGTAAATCCACGCGGACGGAGTCGCGGGCAACAGCTAGTAGGAATATAAGTAAACATTCATATTTAAAATGTTTATTATAATTGTTACCGTGACTGAACTTATGAATCTTATAAATAAAATACGCAGTTGTGAATACTTTCTCGATATTGTTCCGTATATAAACGTAATAAATGTTGAAGTTGTATTGGTGCTATTTCACCTTTTTCTCCGGTACCTTTGTCCCTAACCTCTTATATCCACTATAAATTTTACCTTTTCTCTTTTAAATGATTGTGTAAAATGGTTAAAACCGTAAAGTCTTACGTAATTTTCCTGGTTAATATAAACATAGGTTGTATCTACTCTTCTTAAACTAGACACTTTTATTGTTATATTCAATAAAAACAATGATTTAGTGACGATTATAATCATGACAGCATTAATTCAAACGTCAAATTATGCTTAATTTATTTTTGACTAACTCTTTTTTAAACTAAAACAACATTAAATTACTTTTTCCTGCTGGCAAGGTTCGTTTTACCACTACACTTTAGACGAGTTCTTTAAATATTTTATTTTAGGCAACCAACCCTCTTCACTTATACCTATAAATTACCATTTGATTTTATTATTTATTAATTCCATTTACACAAAATACGTAGCACGAAAATATACACAATGCTACACAGTCAATATTTTTCATTTAAAACTTGTAGTGTACGTTGGTAATATGTATAATACGCCCTTGACGGCGTACATCGGTAGAGTGTTGTATAAAATGTAGCCGACGCATTTTCCGCCACATCCCTCATCCGCCGCGTTATCTCGACGTGTCTCCCACCTCTTTGTTACGATATATCTCATTAATTTTCTATCGCACCAGATAGATTTATATTGTAAAATCTATTTAAAATGTTTTTGGAATTTATTTTTAAATTATTATTCAATTGTTCTAAAGGTAGTTTAAAGCTTTCGTGTCACGGATATAGAGAAGAATAATACTTTTTTTGTGACGTTAACATAATTATATATATACTTTAATTTTAGAAGCAATTAAGCTTCTTAACCTTCTTGTCGTTTCTTATTCTCTGTCAGCAACGATGACCTGACAGAAATAAGCGATAAGTAAGAAAAGTACATTAAATGCTTGGTAAAACAAAGGATAAATGCTTAAATTTGATTTGTTTGAGGTATTACCATCCTCCTACAAATAATTGGTTATAAAACTCATTAGTTTAATATATATATATATATAGTATATATGACTTTATTTTTTATTATTTACATATCCATCCATCTACACGTGGACCACTACTGTTAAGGTTCTTAAAGCAAAAACTATTTCCTAACTTTCTTAGCCCGAACTTTGTAATTTTAATCTCGGTACAATCTGGTTTTGTTTTATAACAAGTTACTGGTGCGAATATTAATATACTTCGCGGCAAACATCCTCGTTCTAGTAAAGTAAAAACAAAATTTATGCAATGTTCCCGTTGCGAATGTGTGAGTTTAATCTTTCCAAGTATGTGCGGTAGTGGAGAGAATTCAACGTATATAATTATATTGTGTATGTTGCTATTCCCTTGCTACAACTTGGATGTATTATAAATTATAATTAAATATATTTCTCATGTAAGATTGCTATAAAATATAAATTATACCAAGATGATATATATTTTTAATAAATAGTATAGCTTTGAAATGAACATTGAAAACGATTAGATTTTGTTTAACAGCGACGCAATGTATGAGAAACATTATCTCTTTGCAATAAGATTCAAATGGAAGTGGCCGAAGATATATAACGGGGTATAAATTGAAACAGTTCTATAAATAATTTCTATAGGTGTCATTTACCTATGGGTTTCTATATATGTCATTTATCTACTACAGTTGTCTATTGATATCATTTATCTGTTTTAAAAGGAATTATTCGGTAGGAAGCCGCCGGGCGCTAATTGATTCTCTAGTACTTAGTATACAACGTAGAGTCGACTCCAAAAAATAACTGACATTAAAAATAAAAATAATTTTAACTTAAAAAAAATATCAATGGCTTTATCGGTTTTGAATCGATTGAGTATTTTATAATTTTATAAATGTTTTAATTATTATGTCCTCTTGTCAGTTACCACGATACATATTAATTGTTTTTTATAAGTAATATGATTATTTAACGTGATGTATTAATATACTTTTGTACTCGGCTGCCCTTTCTTAACAATTTTAAAAGTTTCGATCAATTTTTGCTTTTAACAAGCTGAAAATAGCATAATATAAATTTAATATAAAATATCACATACTCGATATTAATATGTCGTTAACATTCATAATGAACACATCGTTCTATTATTTATGAATACAAACCAAATATTATTTTATTTGTTATTCGGTAAGAACGAAAACTGGTTATTATAGGCTGTATTGATACCCCAACCGCTGGGACCTCGAGGGAACAAAAGTATTCGATATTTCTGAAATTTATTTATGACTGCGCCCTGTGGGTTTTGTGGAAGGGTTTTGTTGATTTTGACTGATATACGTTATGTTCTTGATACATAGCGCTACGGATATGAGCTAAAGTAGCTAATATTAAAAAATAATAATTATACCGTAATCAGTATGAGTATACCTCAACGTGTGCTGTATTACATTTTGGAGCAAAAGGCCTAGTCCAAGAAAGGCTAAGAATATCTAAATAATTACATCTAATAATTATTAGCGTGATTAAAAGCTTTGGTAGTAGATATCTACAAATGGTGATAAACAACATTCAAAATTACAAAACAATTGAACATTATAATATTTTATCGTGTACATCTCTTTTTATTTCATTACTATTGATTAGATTATTTTGTACTCTTATTTTAACAATTATTTTGTGTAGTAGACTTTACCTATTGTTGTATGAATACAGAAAATACTCTAAACGATTTAGATCAGGTTTTTGTACCTTGTTATGAGCTAACACCTGAAATACTTTGATAAATATTACAACACGAGATGCATGTTTTAATATTGCACTTCAATTTTACTTTTATATTTATTGTATTTGAATAGTTGGCGAGAACACGCCAATTAACCATTCGATATAGCACGGCTCTTGCTTTTTGTAAATATTATTTCACCAATAAACGGATTTAATTGATATACAATATTTGTTTCCGAATAAAACATTAATAAAACAAATGTAATGACTTGAATTTAAATGCCTTAAAAGTTTTATATGATTTTATAAAAAGAACCTTAAAACTCTATGCTTAATGAGACATGCGCAATTTTTATTTAATTTAATGTACATTAGCTAAATCCACACACGACGGGTTCGAGAAAAATCAATCACAGCTAATGTTATTAAAGCGAAAGCTTTGGTGCTTTCTGAAATACAAATACTGATTTACAATTTTAGTAGTTCAAATAACTTGGTATTCCGATATAATTTGAAGACCTTACATTCATAGTTTCAAATAAAAAAAAATGTAGATACTTATTAAAAACACTTTTAATTTTATTTGAAACCCTAAAATTGTTGTTTAAATAACTAATTTAGCAATCAAATATTGTGTATATGTATAACTCTATAATTTTCAATATTACGTAATTAACTTGTAGTCAAGCAAATGTGAATGGATTTCAATTATTTCCAGGTGTTGGAAAATTAATGTAGGTTAATCATGTGTAGAATATTCTCTTTGAAATAAAGCATAAGTCTGGTATCTGAAGACAGCTATGTACTAATTCTTAATCCTCATCAAAGCGAGGCGCGTTCACGTAAGCGTTTTACAGCAAACAACCTACTTATGTATAAATAGTTCCTACCGTTGTCGCTTCTATAATTAATTAGAATGCCTTTGTGGGTGCTTCAGTCTCAACTATTCATGTTGGTAAGTCCCCGACACATCGCAAGTTATGTACAAATGAAACAAAATTTAATTCATGAACTGCAGATTCCCCGTTTGATTACTTCTCTACGTGAAACAATAGATTGAATTGCAATCGTCGGAATTACACAAAGAAATGAGAAAGCTTTTACGGATTAAAGATTAAATTTCTGACTACATTTGTTACAATTGGGGCAAGGGTTTAATAAAACTCCTATTAGCAGTCGACTTGTATATCCAAACCGACCTTATAAAGGATTTGTAGGTTTAGGAGTCATAGGCATTGTAGGAGTAATCCAATTAAATAACTTATAAAAACAAATTTTAGAAAGATACAACGCTTACTTCAATTCATTATTTTAAAAATTAAATATTGCTTAATAATACTATTTTTTGCTATCCCTGATATACCTTTCAAATACAGTCAATATTTCTATGAATACATACAGCGTAAAACCAATCGATTGTTGTTCATACGCAATTAATGAAGCATTACAGTGATTTTGCATTGTTCATTATTTCATATAATTTAACATGATTTGGCTAGGAATGGTTCAATTCAAAATCTATTTGATATTCAAATATTTTCTAACCTCACTTCCATACTAAAGAAACATTTAATAACCCCGGTTCTATATCAAGTAAACTATTTATATAAGAACGTTAAATAAACAAAACATTTCAAATTTTTAAATAGCATTCATCAAAAATAATGCAAAACTTGTACTACTGCAGTTAATACTTAAATATATTTTATAACTTGGCAGATTCTGTAAGAAGGCAATAGGTACTTTAAGAATGAAGAAGGGGTTTCTCACTATCCCATAAACGATCATAATATCCAGTTTACCAAGCTTTGTACTAGCTTTACAACTCTAACTTTATTATTTATTATTATTAATATTTATGCTTCCTTAAAAAACAGTATAAGAATGTCTTAATCAAGAGAACACTATCCATCAATATAAATCAGCCATCACTACAAAATAAACTTTTTTAAGCCACCATAGAAATGAAAAAATTACAATTATTCAAACTAATTGTGCTACAGCTCTCAAATGAATATACAGATCGAATTTAAAGATATCAAAGCTTTGTTTAAAGCTCTACAAATTTCAAGGTAAATGGGTCACATAGTCGGCTTAAATTTTTTGTAGTAACTAACGACCGATGTCATCCAATCTCGCTAGTTTGTTTTAATCCAATTCTGAATATCACTTCGAGTTAAAATTTCGAACAATAATTTGTAAGCTGTTATGCTGTAATCCGGGCCTTTTCACTGTAAATATTACCAAAATGCTACTGTTGTATGGAATTATTGTGTGGAAAAAAAATATTATTTGGTAGTTCTATATAGGATACGAACTTGCCAGTAGCTAGACCAACTTCAATATAGTAAAACAATAAGTTTCAAGATCAGGAATTGTCTCAGACATGTAACTTTCATTGAATGAAACGCATATACATGCTTCTATATTAAGTATACCTAACCGTGATAAATATTGTAATTATGGCAAAATCACTACATAAACTAAACATCGCTAAGAAACATATCGAGCTTTCACAAAGTGTGTCTAACAAATCTTATATTATAACAAGCACGTAACATGTTTCCTGTTACATCGTAAAAATATTAATAATCGAAATATGAAAGGCAATCATTATTTAAGACCATTTGAGTAATAATTGCAATTTATATTTAGCCATTATTTTTAAGGTCAAGCTTAATCGTTATTTGCTTGAAAAACATGAGCTAGGCACGCATTTGTGGTGACGAAACATAAACCTATTTTGAATACAAGTTTGAGTAATAAGGCAGTGTTTAACTCAAAACCCTTGAAACGACCGCTAAACCTCAACATTTTTGTATAAAAAAATGCTAATGTATAATTTTGACGACTCATACAAACTCTACAAAAATTCTTTATTAAAAGCTATGGAACGTAGAAACTAGAAATGTCCTTGTTTTTGAATTCATAAAAAATGTTGAATGTCCATTGTCCAGTACGTAAGACCAAGGTCATGTACATCAAGGACCTTGGTCTTAGCGCACTAAGTAGTGTTTCGCGTGGGTATTAGTAATTGAATCGACGTACCCTGCTCGTGAGGAGCCGGCATCCGCACTCGACTGTCTTCCACTCGCCTCTCCATCTCAATCGATACATACACAGTCCTATTTACATTCTCACCTTATTTATTAGCTTAAATATTTTTAACTTCAATGTAATATTTAGTTGGGCTGAGTCGTGCTGTGAATTAAAAAGTAAAGAGCTTTGACTTCTATACAAATCAAAGAGTTTTAAATTTGATCTTTGTACGTTAATGTATTTTCAAAAGTTTTATATAACTGTGAACGTTTTTATAAATAAATATAACAAAAAATAAATGAACCTTTGATTTATAAGTGCTAAGCGGTGTAATAAATTCTTTATCACCTCCGATTCAGCTGAAATTCTTTCAATGAATTAACGATAGCCTCATCGTAGCGATATTGTAGCGATTGCTACAAAATCACTCGCGCTACGTAGATATTTAATGGAGCGAAAATGTATAGAGCACACCTTTTGTATCAAAAATATAATAATGGATTTTAATTTTTATTCTTGAAGTAATTTTGATATTTGCTCATTTATTATAGTACGAAAAGCTCTGATAAAGAACAAATTAAACAAAGCCATACAAATTACACCTAAATTATAATTACCCAAATATAACTTCTCGTCAAACCAATTATTTTATTAAAGTTTAGGTCTGCCTTTTTATTTATGGATAGCTCTTTAATTACAAATACTACAGGGACACACGACACGCGATAATTTGGGGGTATTATGTGATGTATTTTATTTGTTATTGAAGTTTTAGTATTGTTAAGTCTCCGTGACGATGGGGACGCACGCTCGCGTGGCGACGTGAAACGCGACTGACCGTGCCTTCACACTCGGTTACAGTTAAGCCTTATATAAGAGTTTTGACGATCGCGAATTCTGATTCATACCTTATAGCTCTATATAATTATAGACATAGGTCTCAGGTTTGTATAGTTTTCCAACTATACTGTCCAAACACTACCCTGGTGTTATAAGCACTACTTATCTATTGTTTTAACGTAAACAGGTTCAAAGATAATGGTTTGATTAACTTATTGAACTTATTTTATTCAGCTACTAGTTTAGCTACTCAATTAAATAAGATAATCTTTAGATATCTATAATCTTCCTACAGCTAGTCTATGTGCGCTCTTGTAATTAAATTATACATTTTGGTACTCTCTAAACTTGAACGCAACACAAATTGAAGAATACAAGCCAAATATGTATTAAAAATTAATGTTAGCTGGTGTTTAACAACGCTCATCCATCAATATACATCCACAATATGTCACGGTAACATTGATGTACGAGGATAGCTTAAAAGAATTAAAGCCTCACGGATCACGGCTTCAAAAAACTCAGAAGCTTCGGATATTGTGATGCTTGCGACAAAATTTTAGTTAGTAGATAACATTCTAATGTGTATTAAATTGACCATCTCATCTCATCATCTTCCTATGATAGGAATGACATAGGTAGGTAGGTACCTGAATGCCTTGCCCAGCAAAATGTCAATAATAGAATAATAGGTACCTATAAAAAAAATAATACTGATGAGATGGTCAAATTTCCTATGTATAATACATAGTACCTATCCTTAATCCTTATTTTTATCTAACATTACATTCAAAGATAGACAAACATTAGGTACCTACAAGAATAATTCTTCTTTTCAAAATAATCATATCAATTATTGATCTGATTATTTCCACTTAAAAAAATGGAAAGGTAATTTTGTATTTAAACTGACGACAAAGTCTCAAACAGCGCTACACCATTTTAACTGGGCGAAATTATATCCCGCGGGACACCCACACAAACGTTATCAAAAGTTTTTACGGAAACTAGCCACTTATTACTCCTTTGTCATTTTTCAGACGATAAAGTATTTGTGTGATGAAGAAAACACATTTATCTTTTGTCGAGTTTCGTCAACATTTTTTCATCGTACTCAACGTATGAAACGTTGTATTATTCATGTTGGAATACATTTCGAACAACAGTAAAAGGTTTAATTTCAATAATTTATCAACAAGGATATCTATTACTTCTAAATATTTATTTTATGTACATATATGAATAAAATAAAATATTATCAGCTCTCCTTTTACTGTTGAAATATAGGACATGGACTAATCTTCCCGCATTAACAACTTCAAACAAATAAATTCAGTTTTTTTTTCTTAAAATGGAAACAACAAAAATTTCTAGGTCCTACAAAAAATAAGGAAAATTATAATAACATAAATTATAATATTATTTAGGATAATAATGAATTACATGAATGTATTTATAAAAGAAAATCAAATTATCTTGTTGACATTACCCGTTCTGCTTAACGTGGAACTAGATGGCGCTGTTACAATTTTATTATTACCTTTTGAAAGACTCAAAGGTATGCTAAAGAATTCCTTTATCACAGGTATCTGATATATTAAGCTATAATATAATTATATACGCTATTGAGGACGATAAGTGAAAATAGTTTCCATTGCATTATATTCAAGATTTATGTGCTCTGAAAGTAGTTAACTCTGGCTTTACAATAGTTTTATGGGTTTAATTTTTACGTCCTTTTTTAAGTTTTAGGGTATCATGATATATCCTAAGATATTCACAGATCCTAGCGCCTTAGGGCATATGGTGTGGCAGTTATATGGTGATCACCCCATGCAGCAGCAGCCACACACTATCTGACTAATGAAGGGAAGCATTCATCATAGCAAGCAATATGCAGTTTTTAAACTGCAATTTTTTTCTAAACAACAAAATAAATTGCTAGTTATTTGAACTATAAGTAATTTTTTAGCAACACTTTTTTTAAAAGCTCTAAAAAAATTTATCTTAAACCTCATTTTACGAACTGTGTACTTCTTACTTCTCTATACTAAATATCAAAATAAATAGTAGTAAAACAAAATTTTGCAATCATAAAATTTAATTCTATATTTACATATTTAATTAGTGTAGATTACATTATTCTTAAGGATTACACACATAAAGCTGGTCCAGTTTGGATGTAGAATCACTCTTTACTCTCATTACTAGTGCTCGGGACTTCATCAGACTGCAAGTGCTCTATAGATGTTGACAATTGTTCTAAACTCTGTACAAGTTGTGTCATTTTGTCCTTTGCTGTAGAGTTTTCGTTAGTATCCTCTGATGGCTTTTCTGGGTCACCATATAACCTAAAGTGCAACCTTGCCAAGTGTTCTTGTTGATCACGGACATTGATCATCTGTTCCATACTACAACCAGTACTAAATGCACTTAATTTCCCAGTGTGAAAATCATCTAGTAGTTCCAATAGTGCCTTTTCCATGTGCTTTACATCAGGTGTTTCTTTGGGTACATGTTTGGGCCTATTGTTATAAGTTCGCATGAAATCCCTTTGCTGTCGTCGTTCATTCACATATGACATTTTGGTGGAATCATTTAAGCTATTAGCTGTATTTGTAAATGTTTGAGCATTCTTGGATGTCATACTCGCTGCTCCACTCGACATTTTATTACTAGTAACGGGAGATGTGGCCGATAAAGACATCTTTTGTTCTTCTTCATCTCCATAATTCTGCATTAGTTGCTGGGTTTCGTTACTTTCTTGCAAATCCAAGCTCATGTATAATAAATTTATATATAAAATCTAACTCTTGTTTTCAATGCTACAAACAACTGTAAAGATGATTCAGAGAAAGAATAATCTAAGTATTACAATGTCCATATTTCTTCTGAAACAAACACATTAACACTAATATACGGATTTTTTTATAAAAGCTTAAGAAGGAGAATTATGAATATAGATAATAGATATTATGAAGTTTCAACTTTCAATATTTATATTAGTTGTTCATAGTAATACAATTTACAATCAACAAAAACAATGTCTTAAATTTGCGTGATTGACAATGACAATTTTGAGAATTGACATTTGACACAATTCAATACGCATACTCTTTCTTTCTTTCTTTCTTATATTATGGTATTAGCGTCTAGCTTTTTGCCAATATCAATGTAATAAGAGGCAACGTGGTCAAGATAAAAGTCGATATGAGTCAAGTAAAATCGTCATCAAGTCGTCTTTAGTCGAGTCAGTCAGTCGTTTCGTTCTGCCCTTCGTGACGTAAAGTGATAGTGAGCTTTACGAAGAACCTCGACGAATCTTGGAGCAATCGGAACGGCGCTACTATACGCTCTCGAATAAATTCTTCATTTTCTGGACACTTATTAGCTAATTTACTGCATGAATCACTATCACAATCAAACATTAAATCACTTTTTGCACCAAAAAACGAATATTCAATCGAGATAACAAATAGACGCCGCAAGTTTCCCGCCAAAACTCCACGCATACTCCCAATTAGTCACTTTTCAGCATACAGTTAAAATATTTACCATAGATAATTTTACTTATTTAAACACTTACCTACATAGTTGAAAACCAACCAAAAATGTAATAATAAAAAATATTTTTATTTTTATAATTTTATACCCTTCTTTTCCTATTGCTTATATAAAATAAAGTCGCTATCGCTGTCTGTCTGTCCCTATGTATGCTTAGATCTTAAAACTACGCAACAGATTTTGATTTTTTTTATAGATAGATTCTTAAGGATTATAATAATTATGTAATACATGTGCGTAAATCATAATATTGCAGAGAAAGACTGATAAATTCAGAGGTTTCTATTGCGATGTCGTAAATAAGAATGTTTTTTGCGCTTTTATTGCAAACGCTGGCTAAACCCCACGAGATAGATCAAAATATTGTATGTACCACAGTATTATCCACCTTAAAAAGTTCTACAAAAAAGTCCGCGTCCCGCGATGGCATAATATGTCTATCTCTTAGGTATAAGTTATAACCCACCATAACCATTTTGAATCCTTTACTAAGAAATGGTGATTTACGAAGAGATTTTTAACTATACAGCATTAATCAAGTAATAAATTGTGCAATTAAATAAATTGTGCATGTATTATAGATCCATATGCTTTTTACAGCATGTAATTTAAGTGAATATTTCCGAAGATATTACAAATTTTAATGTAGGGACGGCGTCGCGGCCGGCCACGGGTCGGGTAACGGGTTGACAAAAAAAGGTGTGAACGTTGTGCATGAGTGAAGACATTCTTTAGTTGCACCCGTGCGAAGCAGGGGCGGGTCGCTAGTAATATATAAAGAACAGCAAAGCTCATTTTTTATTTGAGAATATTATCCCGATTGTAACTCCTCATTACCAAGTATTTTTACACCATGGCATTTTTCTGAAACTCAGGTGCACTTTTTACAAACAAAGGTAAAAAGAGAAATAAAAATATTTATATTGATAAGTTTATTAAACATGAAAACAAACATGCATGTACATTTTTAAAATGTTATAACATCCTGTTATTAATAAAGTGCAAATATATGCTGCTGTGGTTAAACAAAACTAAAGCCATGTGCAACTTAAAATATTTTCAATTGGGACGGACCGGTGTGGAAGAATATTTTTACTTCCCAGTAGTACATTTGGATGTGTGTGAAAATTGTAGCAGTCTTGTTTAAGTCCTTAGTCACCAATTAATACAAGCATAAAACTTACAATTATAAAATAAAAAATCCAAATAGTTAATAGTGTTGCAGTGGACAATGAGTAGTTTTATTTTTACTATATAAATCGATTATAACTTCGTATCCTACAAGTTTCGTTTCTTTTCTATAGACATCCAGTACTATTTAAAATAGAACTTTTCGGAGTTGCAAAGGCAATATAATCACAGTACACTATTTAATATGCTATCAATTAATTTAATCAGTTTTTGGACAAGAGGCAACCGAAAAGTGTAAGTTTTACTTTTATGACTTCATGGTCTTGTCCTGTGTCTCCGACACAGGCAGATAACAGTTTGTTTAAAAATAAATAAACAACGCGCTGATGTGTTAGCGTAATACTAAACGTTACAATATATAAAGTATCCAATAACAAAACAACATACGTAATAAAAGAGTAACTATTAATTCCGAGCTTCCATTTCTAAATTTTCAACATTACTGTTATAAAAAATACTTAAACCCGAGAGAGTACCAAGTGATCACAGATTTTGAAAATTCCGTTCGTATCAGTACAAAAGTAACCAATATTGAAACGGATTTACCTATTAACTACACAGTTGGAAAATCTGATACTTGCCTATTTCAAATATATTATAATTATGACTCATGAATGGTGCATCTTTATTAGTATGAGATGATAGGCATGTACCAGTTTTCTATTAGCCTAAAGACCAAAGATATGCTAGTATTATCTACTACAGCTACAAATGAATATTTGACGGCCAGTACAGCAACTAGATAATAAAAATGCATATTTCACTTTGGCAATTAGGAAAGAATGCTATTAAACATCACATTATTCACTCATTTAATGTATGAATAAAATTTAACTCCGTAACTATAAGCATACTAGCCATCAAACATTAACATTGGAAGTGAGACATTGGTTGGTTCATGGAAACATTTTCTTTTATAACCTGGAATAAAAGTGATATCACCAATTTCACCTCCGTCACTATTTAATGTATTGAACACATAGCTGTGATTGTAGTGAGCGTCAGGTGCCAAATTTTTGAATTACCAAAAAGACCCTGTTGCGTATCAAGCTATAAATCCACTAAGCTTAATAATTATCGATACAAAGACAACCCCAGATCAACTACTTTGAGATACTTTGACAACTAAATTGACTGCCTAGTCTAGGGGTTAGAACCACCATATCAATACAATATATGATTATCCCTAAAACGTTTATGCTTACAAAGCTAAGAATATAAGCTTCAATATTAAAGCGAAACTCAATGATTAATCATATTTATCGACACGCGTCGTATAAAAATAAAATCGTTTTCAACAAGTCTAGTTTTCAAAGCTTATTTGTTTCACTTATGCAAAAATAAAAATTAATAATAAACAAAACTTAAGGCCTGCCAAACCAGGTTACATATAGAGATCCAAATTGTTAACTAGGAAGATACAACCCTTGTATGCTCAAAAATATTGAATGGTCCAGAACTACATAATACCAATAAAGAATGTTAGATTATTTATGGGTTTTACTGACTAATATTTTCATTAAATTTAGGTAAAAATACAATCTATGAAGAAATATTTAGATAGCATTTAGCATATCTGAGGCTTATAAAAAATCATAATTAATTTTAAATATGAAGTCATAAAAAAATATTGAAACCCACATCATAACCGAACATTCTCGTTAATTCTACTAACTAGAATGCAGATCGATATTTCGTTCGTTTATTTGTGACCGAACCACACAAAAAAGATACAGTGCATAAGAGTATTATCAACGGAGATACCTTTATAAAAAAGCAAGTGTTTATTTTAATAAGTTCTAATAACACTGATGTTAATATAAAAAAGATTCATTTATTTTAATATAAAACTTCAGACAAAGAAATAATTTTATAAAAAAAATCAACTCCAAATACTCCCCGATGCACTGTACAATTTTAAACGAATGTTTATATATAAACAAAACTCGAATTTGTCACACAAATCGCAATTTCAAACAATATTTTATTTTATAAAAACTTATATCGGTTCGGAACACATCGCGGTACGAAACGTCTTAACAAATTCGGGTGAGCTATATTTGCTGGATAAATGAATCAGTTCATAGGATATGCCTTTTAAATAATTCCGACACATTTTCAATATAAAATATGGTTTACCCGCGTTTGTGACGTGTCAAACTTTTATCTAGAGTCGTATAACGGAAATACTGAGGTAAAAGAGTGTTCGAGTCCTTACAGATATGCATGTGTTTTTTTATTTAGTATTCAATTACAATAGAAATATTTTTTATATGTATGAACTTTTCTATCATAAAATACAATATTTTTTTAACGCAGTATGTCTTATATTTTAGCAACTTGAATTCATTTTACAGTATTACAATAAAAAACATATAAGCAGCAAATTGCATATGTGTAAGAACTCTGAAGAATTGCTGCCAATCGTAAATAAAGACAATGTGTGATAACAACATGTATTACGCTCAAACACAATAGTTCTAACGAATTGCAAAGTAGATACAAAAAAATAGACTTAACACAAACAAAAAAATTTATAAAAATTTCGAACTTTCGAATTCGAATAGTGAATATTCTGATTACATAAAATCACTCGTTAAATTCTTGTAATATTTATACATTCGAATCAATTCAAGGTGTAGGGTACATTTCAGTTTTAAATAGTATTATGCGCTAGCGCGCTATGATTCAAATCGCACGCCATATTGCATTTCGTTAGAACTTCTTTTTTCAAATAGTAGCCGTTATTTTATAATTAGTGCATACACAATACAATTGCTAAAATTTGAAATTAGAACGTCGTTTGAGCGTTTCCATTGGCGTTCACTTGAACTCGCCGAGGACGAAAGCATCCATGACCTTGGGCACGTGCTCGTCGACGCCCACTATGTCCAGGACGCCCTCGTGGCTGCCGTCCGTCGTGCCCACGCGGTGAGATGCCAGCGACATCACGATCAGCCTGGAAACATTTGTTGTCTATTAAGTTCTATTTCAGGTAGGGCAACGAACAACTAAGTTAGTACTTAAAATTAAAAATTTAAAGCCTACTAGATGCCTTTAGGTTGTTTAGATATGTCTTTCAAAATTCAATAATAGTATTTTCAGATAATTTTTTTTTAAGTGTTACATTAAGTTCTAGAATAAAAAAGTTTATTAATTTATTTAATTGTTAGTCAATTAATAGTTACTATTGTCATTGGGCTTATTAAAGCACTTTATCACTCACTTGGCGTCAGGCACCTTGACATCCTCTCTATAGCGCTGTAGAGCTCTAACTGGACAATGATCAACAAGCTCCTTGTTGGAGGGTGGAGGGCCGAATCGACCCCCCGGGCCACGGCCGCCACGGTCGGTGAGGTCTAGCTCCATATAACGACTGGTGCGGTCCACCATGTTGATGAACACGTCAAACTGTTGCTTAGTCTTGCGAGCCCATTCCATCGGCGCATCAAGTTGAACGCGACCGAGGTTCGCTTTCTGGAAGAAAAAAGTAAAATTAAAATTACATGCTTTAAAAATTAATAGAAAAGTTCTAGAAACATGAGAATAATATGAAAGAGTAATAACAAAAAAATGTATATTTTACTTACTTATCGAAGCTGATATCTTTTATTTCTAATAAGATTAGTAACATTAAATATTCAAACAAGTTAAACTTTATATAAGCACATACCCTCAGAACAAATTCAGCTTCTTCAATGTTGCTAAAGTTACGTTCAATAGATACAAACTCGATGCCTTCTTCAGTAAACACCGCGATTTTAGCATCTTTTTCGCGCTTCAGCAGCTGCAGTGCCAATATTATCGCTAAAATGATTTCAAGATATATTAGTTATATAGGTAAAAGTTCATATGGGTATTTTTTAACTAGTACGTACATTCTAAAAATATTTTTTGCATTAAAAAAAATAGTGACTTAATTATTTATTATATTATCAAACTTAAATTTATAAAAAGCTTGTTCAAGTATAAAAGTACATGATATGAAGGCTTGATTCAGTAGTTATACTGCCTTCTTGTGTAAGGGTTGATTCGATCCCCTCCGAAAAAAAAATGTATGTAAGTTATATTTGTATCTTTCTGGGGTCTGGGTGCTGCTATGCAATACATGTATTTAGAAAAGCATGTATATTCTATTAATCACTTCTCTAGTTGTCATAACACAAGCTTCGCTTAGCATGGACTTGATGGTGCTGTCTTGAAATAAACGTCCTGAAGTGTCATTAATATTATTATAAGTTTAGTTTGCTTCACACTCACCAGCATGTCCGGGAGTGACATGTTTATTGTAGAAGCATTCGGCGAGCAAGTGCTTCTTGCTTTCTGTCTTCTCAGTGTCCCCGTCTCCGCCCGCTACAGCCGCAGAAGGAGTGCTCTTAGCTGTTGTTTTCTTACCCTTCTTTGGAACCGTGTAAGTCTTGCAAAAATGACGACCTGGAGCATAATATAAATTTAACCATCTTTAAACTCAATTATCATATAAAGTTCAATGTTTAAAAAATATATGAAATCCTTTTCTACTGTATTTTTATGATACTAGATATTATTCTAACTTTATGCCGCAATATTGCCGTAAGACTCCATGCATTCCCTTTTCTATATATTTTATTTATTAATCTGGATTATATCTTTAGACTAAATAAGGAAAAACACAACAAATCGTTCTAACAAATCAAACAAAAGAATAAAAAAGCAATTTTACCTTTGAACATATGGTGTCTCATGTCCAGAGTTATCAGATAGCGAGCTTTTGTGGGGGCAGTGAGTGTCCAGCTCTGGTCAATAAGCTTGTAGAGGGCTGCTAATACTGCTTGATTGGGTGGCTGGTCAATTCCTGTTTTTAATCATACTTCAGTAAAATTAACGTTCATATTTAAAAATTATAAGCTACAGTTACATTTACATTTAAAATATACTTAAAATATACAACGCTATTAATATAAAGATGCAGATGACATGACTCAATTTAGGATTTTTTACTTAGTTATAGTTAAAATCATCCTATGTGCACGTAAATGGTAACTTTATAAATTAAATAAAAAACAAGTTTTGACCTATTATCCCAACACAAAAAATAACCACTTTTACACACATTAGTGTGTAAAAGTGGTTATTTTTTTTTTTTGTCATCATCATCAAGGATATATCTATACTAATATTATAAAGCTGAAGAGTTTGTTTGTTTGAACGCGCTAATCTCAGGAACTCCTGATTGGAATTGAAAAATTATTTTTTTACTTAATAGACCATTTATCGAGGAGGGCTTTAAGCTAAATATAATCACGCTGCGACTAATAGGAGCGAAGAAATAATGGAAAATTTGGAAAAAAAAACGGGGAAAAATTCATCTTTGGGGCTTTCGTTGCATGCGCTGCGTAAACGGTTCAAGATACCAAAAATGTATCTATGAAAGAATTATTCCTCTTTAAATGATCTAAAAAAATTCCACAACAGTATTTTTCTATCTTATAAGATTGACTCACAATAACATAATAATAGAAATAGATCCGACGGGGACGAAGTCGCGAGCAACAGCTAGTTTATTAATATTTTCATTATTTTTTTTCAGCAACATCAGCAAGGCAATAGCATATATAAGCAACACTCACCCCAATTCTTCACTTCTTTAGGGTGTCGTCGAGTGACCGTCCACTCCCAGGTTTGAGTCTTGCAGTCAAATATCTGGCGCGCTCGGCGTCGTCGTTGTTTCTCGAGAGCCACCTTTGCTTTTTCGTATTTAAGTGGCCTATATAAAAAAAATAGAAATGCAACTGATATATACTATAAAAAGTACATAGTATTATTATATTAGTGAATTTAAGTATTCTTGTTACAGATTTTTAGAAAACTAATTTTCAGTTTGGCTTTAAGGACTCATGCAGCAGAAACATGATTAAAATGAAGGTAACAAGTATGCAATATTAATGCAAAATTTCATCTGTTCAGTTCAAATTGTTTGGACTGTAGACTGAAAAACGATTGAAGGGACATAACAAAATGGATATGAGAAAACTATGAGCTAATATAAATATTTACTTAAGAAAATAAATTCATACTAATTACCTGGATTTCTTCTTATAGTTGCAAAGAGTGATATACACTTCAATAGGGGTAACTTTAGATTTCTTAATCACATCTTGATTGCTTAGAAGGGAGATCAAAATGGCTGTGGTAGTTGATTCACTGTCCAGAAATCCCATATTGTGGATACGTTGGATGTTGAAGAGCAGCTCATGTAAAGTGAATTGTGGCAAGATTGCATTCCAGACCTTAAAAATGTATAAATAGAAAAGTTTTA
>JADANM010001663.1:7215187-7241745 GCA_026213755.1 Eurema hecabe | reverse complement strand
ATTTTGTTTCTAAACTATACTTAACTTATTTAAAACATTGTTTTTTTTATTACCTCCTGTGATGTCAATAGATGTCCAGGGACGTAATCCAAAGTGTAGTTGTTTTCTTCAGCCATGATTGCAGCTGCGATAGGATCTTCACAGTGACGCATATCTTCAACTTTGGATATGTATTCAAATATCTCCTTGGTGCCTTGAGCTTCTCCTAGCAATTGCTTTGCCCGTTTCAGGCCAAAAATTGCATATTTCACCACTGCATCTCTGGCTGTAATATTCATTCCATCAGCACATACAATTGTTTAAATTGTAGTTAACAAACATTGTTAATTTAAACAAATAAAGCCATTATATAATAAGCAATGTATTTTAACTGTAACAATCATGATATTAACTGTGAAATAAAAAATAAATATTAATAAGTGAGAGACTGTGTATATCCATTGAATATATAAAACAGATAATATGAAAAAAAGAAAGTGTAAAGTAATAACTAACAAAAAACAAAATTTAATCTAGTTTTCAGTTATGATGAGTATCCATTGCACATGCACTTATTAATAAAGTCAGTGGTGTGGATATAATGAGGAAGTAATGCTTGTTGCTATATAGTTTTTACTTTTACGTTTGCGTTTAACACAACTTATATATAGCTTTTCTTTTTTATTGTTCATATATATTATACACATTTACCAACTCTGTCCTTTGAAGTAATTTTGTATTTTTTACAATAATTAAAAACTCCAGAGACCTAACTCACACTGACATACTTTACAACTTTATTAACTAGTATGGGTATATTAGTAAAAAAAACATATTACAAACAGTGTGATTAACCTTAAAGATTTCGCAAGCATTTTCTTACCATGATCGTTTTCAGGGACTTTAAGATGAGATTTACGCAATAGTGTGTTATGTGATCGGCCATGTCTAGCACGGACTCTTGTCATTTGCTTAGCCAATTCCATAGGATCTTTAGACAAATACCACTGCTTTACATGTTTGCACCAACCTCTGCCATTACCTTAAAAAAATACATAATAAAAATATTGATAACATATTTTGCTATATTCTGTTTATATAGTTTTGTTTGACTGGTTGAATCCTATTAATATTATAAATGTGAGTGTTTGTGAGAATGCGGAACAAAGTTAAACTGCGGATCACTTCTAGTTGGGACTGTAAAGTGTAGCGAGTAAGCTGTAGTTTTATAATAATTAAAACAAAATGTATTTTATAATCATACCAGTTCGCATGACTCTAGTGAATTTGTTAAACAGCATCATTTCTTCAGGAGTATTGCAAATTTTGGAAGCAGCATTGTATGCAACCTGTTTAACATTTTCAGATCCCAACAGAAGACATTTCGATAGGGCAAATGCTATTGTCTCAAAACGGGTGTACCAGCCACTTTCGTAAGCCTAAAACCAATATCCATTATAATTTATGATAAGAAAAATAACAGTAATTTTATTTGTTTAATGAGTTACCTTCAAGATAATGTCAATAATTTCAATGTTGTTGGTATCTCCTTCAAGGGCTTCATTTAATGGGGTTAATTTGTCGACTTCGAAATACTTGTGAGTAGTCCAACATCCAGGGAAGTATGTCGGAATTTCACTCCCAGTATGAAGATATCTTGTCAGTCGATTTCGCAATTTAGGATCGAGGGTAGATGGCGGCGTCATTTTCCGGCTTTCCTAGATAACCGTTACTTCACAATATCGAAAGCTGTTTATGAACAGAGAACAAGCACAAAGTTTTTGTTGTACCATCCAGATTCGATAAAAGTATTTGAGTCTCCTTATACCTAAAAACATAACAATAGAAAAATAAATGCACTGTATACCTATTTTAATAGTTTTTGTGGGTATTCAACTAAACATGTGTCAGAGCTCTAAAGAATTGAGGATGTGGCTAGAAAAAAATGGACAATGGAGGGGCCACCGCGAGAGAATAATATTATGGAGACGTTTTATTTTACACTCATTTCAAAGCATTTTAACAACGAGAATGAGATATTACGCCTTTATTATTTCTGTAAACGTGTACACAAAATAAAAATTAAAGTTACCTTCTTGATTTCCACCAAAGCTTTAAATACCTAGCAGCCTGAAGCGTATTAGTATTACTAAATCGTAATATTGACAGTTTGAAATTGACAACAGACAACAAAAGCATCAAACCTTTCTTTCTTTCTTATATTATGGCATTAGCGTTTAGCTTTTTGCCAATGTCAATGTAAATAATAATATGTAATAAGAGGCAACGTGGTCAAGATAAAAGTCTATATGAGTCAAGTAAAATCGTCATCAAGTCGTCTTTAGTCGAGTCAGTTAGTCGTTTCTTTCTGCCCTTCGTAAAGTGATAGTGAACTTTACGAAGAACCTCGATGAATCTTGGAGCAATCGGAACGGCGCTACTAAGCGCTCTCAAATGAATTCTTCATTTCTTGGACACTTATTAGCTAGTTTACTGCATGATACACTATCACAATCATACATTAAATCACTTTATGCACCAAAAAAGGAATATTCAATCGAGATTACAAATAAACGCCGCACGATTCCCGCCAAAACTCCAGCATCAAACCTAATATTAATTTTTAAATTTAAAGCTCTTAGAGTAATTATTTTTTAACATTTAATAAATATGGTGTTAAATATTTTAAATAATATAATATTTTATTCGAATTTAGATACCATATTTACTTGGAAGATTTATTTAATTACATTCTCAGATGTTTCATGTACATTATCAACATTTATAATTTTAAGTCTTAAATTATTATACTAATTTAGTATTTTAATGTTTTTCAATAAATAAATTTCAATATCCCAACTTCACTTAAGAACCTCAACCGCACTCGATATTTTTCTAGATTTTATTTACTATTAAGATTGTAATTTTATGATTTACATTTTACATGTTTAATAAAGATAATTATGCACTTCGACGAACAATGTTAACAAAAGAAATTATTTTTTGTGCTGTAGATTTTTACATATTCAAATAGCTTGTTTCCAAAATTCAATTTACCTATCTTTATTTCTAAAAAGCATATCTAAGTCTAACTGTCAAGCGTCAACATTGAAGTGAAGTTTCCTTGAATAAAAAAAATCTTTATTCATGTTCCAGTTCATATTTTAATTACAGTTGTCTCATCTTAAACAATTCCAATTTGAATATTTATCCACATTTCACAGTTATAGAACCGTTTACCTAAGATTTGACAAGACTTTAATCAAAAGCTCGTTTAAACTTTGTATTAAATTGTTAATAATATTTGTTATCGTAGGTAAAATTTTGTCTTTCTATTTATTTGCACCATGATGGGGGACGTCGACAAGTGGATTGAGATTGCAAAGAGGTGTAAATATCTACCCGAAGATGATTTACGAGAGTTGTGTAATATAGTTTGTGATATTTTACTTGAAGAACCTAATGTCCAACCGGTACAAACCCCTGTTACTGTGTGCGGGGATATTCATGGTCAGGTAAGATTCTATTTTATGGATACATCTATTTGTACTAAAAAAGTTATAAATATATATTGGTTTGTTAGACTACTTGATTACAGTTAACAAGTTTAGTTAAGCTTTTTTACTACAATAAATTGACACTGATACAATTATTTTGATATGTAATATTAATTGCAGTTTTATGACCTAGAAGAATTATTTAATATTGGTGGACAAGTACCAGATACTCAATATATATTTATGGGTGACTTTGTAGACAGAGGGTACTACAGCCTTGAGACACTTACACTTTTAATGGCATTTAAGGCAAGATACCCTGACAGGTAAGTAAATTGATAAGTAGTTATGAAAAAATTATAAATAATTTAATGAGAAACTTTTGTTTCTATTTTTAGGATAGTTCTATTAAGAGGAAATCATGAAACATGTCAAATAACTAAAGTATATGGATTCTATGATGAATGCTTAAATAAATATGGCAATGCAAATGCCTGGAAGGATTGTTGCAGAGTATTTGATCTACTTACTATTGCAGCTGTAAGAATATTGTTCATTAATGGACTATAAAAAACCTATTATAATATAAAGATTGCCCCCTTCTTACATAGAAATAATCCAATCCATTTGTTCCTTGTTACTATAATGGTTGTCTGGAAGAAATTACTTTATAGTGGTCTTATACTACTGTTTATGCCTTTTCTATTTTTTAGCTATATGTATATTATTCTACATTGAGTTAGTAAGTTATAAGTAGTTAATTGTTTTAGGATGTAATCTATTAAATATCTATTTTTAAGTTATGCATTACCTAATAGATAAACTTTATATAAAGTAAATTTAATAATTTCAGTTAATAGATGAAACTGTTCTATGTGTACATGGCGGTCTATCCCCAGAGATCTCAATGCTCGATCAAATCAGACTCATTGATAGAAATCAGCAAATACCTCACAAAGGGGCTTTCTGTGATCTACTTTGGTCTGATCCAACTGATGATGAAGATGTGCAGAAATGGTATGTTTTTGTTTTTGCCTGTATAATGTATTGGATTTTTGTGGATTTATTTACGTCAGTGCTAGTTCCTCTCGTGACTTGTTTATATAGTTGAAATTTGATTATACAAGTACTCAAATTTTAAAAACATTATTATAGAATGAATAAAGACCCTGTTTATCTTCAAATATGGCATATACAAAAGTTATTGTATTGTGGGTAAATCAAAATATTTAGTTATAATTAGGTATATTACGTGATAACAATATGTACTCGTTAGGCCTTACCTAACCTTGACCTTAACCTTGACCCTTTACCTGACCTTTAACTAAAATTGATGATGAATACACCCATATTCATCAACAATGAGAAGATAGAGGCCTGAGGGGACAAATGCACAGGGCTCGCATCATACAAGCCCCGCATATTGCTGATGAAAACAGTATGGTATCTCCGAGTGGGATAATGTGGCAGTGTGCCTGAAAATGAACCTTTAGATGTAGAACGACAAGCTGGGCAGAATTTTTTGTGTAAACCGTCAGTACCAACTCCCAATTAGTGTCTGAGACACTAATGGGAAATAAGTTCATGATTGCATGGAAACTGTTACTTGACGATTCTGTTCTTTGTCCCATCAAAACGTCTAAACAGGCTAAAGTTCAGCCAATAATTGGTAATACAGATTAACTAGCACTAGGCTTTAAATTTAATTGAATAATTTGAAAGTTTTTAAAAAATCATATTTGCTTGAAGATAACATATCTATGTAAATGATCTGTGGAGCAAACAAAATATTTTTTTTTGTCACAATAATTATAATGACTTGAAAATACGAAAGGAATTGTTTACAATGACTATTTGAATTATATTATTTATTATGTTTGTTTTTTCACCCAATCTCATTTAAAAATGTTTGGGGTCCAATGACCCTTCACCATCTTTCTAGGTAAAACGATTCTCTCGACTTTCTAGTGTTAAAAAGGTGTCATTTTGTTTCAAGCCATTTGATAATTGCTTAAAATATATTTTAAATTATAACTTATTTTATGATTCAGGTCCATCAGTCCCCGAGGAGCTGGGTGGCTCTTTGGAAGGCTGGTTACAGAGCTGTTTATGAATTATAACAATCTCAATTTAATATGCAGAGCTCATCAACTTGTTAATGATGGTTTGTGTCTTGTAATTATTTTCTGTTGATGTTTATTTTTTTAAGTCATAGTTAAAGCACCAAATTTTCTAGTAACAAATAGTTATAAATTATAAGTTGAATTTCTTTCAGGTTATAAATACATGTTTAATAAAAGATTAGTAACCGTGTGGTCAGCTCCTAATTACTGCTATAGATGTGGTAATGTAGCGTCCATATTGGAATTCAAAACAGTGAATGATAGAAATGAGAAACTTTTTCAAGCCGTACCTAACAGTGAAAGAGAAGTGCCTCCTCAACATACTACCCCATACTTTTTGTAAATTAAGTGCAATTTGTATATAGTATTCCATATTTGTTATTGTATACAATAAACTCTTTATACAAAGATCTATTTTTGAAGTCTTTTTTGCAGTTGTAAAATAATAACAGCTCTGATTTTACAAAATTGTTTATTATTATAGAGTAGCATAATACTAAACATTTGTCGTTAGTCCTGCAAGGGCTTATTTTTCAGTTGTGACAAATAACAGTACTTAAAAATGCTGATTTGTTTTGTATTCAATAATTCTTTACTGGGTGTACAATTAATCTCTGTTGTAGTCAAATGTATAATCAAAGTAGCTTTGATCAAAACTCTGCACTCGTACATAACCATCTTCACCACCAGAAGCATAACTCCTACCATCGGGGTGGAATGCCAAACTGTTAATAGGCCCAAAATGTCCCTTGACACGACCAAACTCCTCTTCAAATACAAGATGGAAGAATCTAGCATCGAACTTTCCTTGTCTGGTGGATGTAGTTGTTACCTCCATGGCGTCTTGACCTCCTCCAAGTACTACATGGTCTAAAATTGGACTAAGAGCTGCAGAGTTAACTGGACGCTCAGTTTTGTATTCCTTTAACAATTCCAATGAGCTTGTATCGAACAATTTTGCAGTTTGATCTTTTGATGCAGTAACAAACATTGTTCCATCCCGAGATAATTGCATATCATTAATTTGACGGGAATGTTCTTTTATTGAGTGAATTTTCTTGCCAGTCTGTAAATGTACAAATAAATCTTAGTTTTCCTTAAATTATATAAAAAAGTAGATAGTTTTTTTTTCGGTAGTTACATGAATAGGGTGTATGACATAATCACTTTCACTCCCCTTGGGGGAGGGGAATCATAATGGGACTTTTGCTTCGTAAAAAGGGTAAAATTTATTACCATCAGTCTGTAAAAATGTAACTACATTGGGCTGTCTAAAAACTATCAAGACAATAAAAACTATTAACAATTATTTCCTTACCCTGAGATCCCATTGGATAAGGTCACCTGCCTCGTGACCAGTAATGATAGTTTCATCAAGATTTCCCCAAATCATTGAAGTAACTTTTGAATCTGTGATTTCCCATTTTAAAATAGGTGATGCAGATGATATTGAGTCATCAACTGTTCTTGTGTCAATGATGAACACCTAAAACAACTTATTTATTAGTAATTGCTTCTAGAACAAGTCACAAAATAGAATTGTCTTATAGGCAACAGGTGCGGTAGAGAAAAGGCTACTAGAAACAATTTACCTTTAAAATTCTTATAAATTTTATCCATTGCAAAATAAACAAATGGACTTTAGAAACATGACCATTGACCATACTTTAAATATAGTATTTTTGTAAAATAAATTACCTCACAAGGGTGGCCCATAGCTTTATCTGTAGTGTAAGCTGCTTGGTAGGCACTAAAGCTGAAGTTGCAAGTTCTCACAGAGGAATTTGTTTTGATGGTTGCAATATTTTTTCCAGTTTCCAAATCCCATAATCTGCAATGGGTATTATTGTAAAATTTGTTTGAGATACTTATTTAAAGTTAAATATTACAATTTAGAACCAGAAGATGAAATACACAGTACACTAGCAGAAACTGGTTCTAAAGACTGCAATATTATAGTGTACAAAGGCTTCTTTAGATTTTCAATTTTGTGATGTACTTGTGTTGTGATTACTTATATTATTCTAGAAATAAATTCAATAGGATAATGTGTTTGTCACTTATACATTCACATAATTAATGAATTATGTTGGAATTAATACATTTATAATCTTTTACTCAGCACATCACATTAGCTACATTTAATTGCAACATAAAGAAGAAACAGGGTGGAAATAAGATCTGAAAGTTTCAAGGGAAATTTATTACTGGTGCAGGTTTCTTCAATTATATGAATGTTTATGTAGACTTGATAAGAGACAATTCTATAGCTACATAATACATATATGTATTATATATTGCTATTAGAAATCTTTGTAAACAAACCTGCATGAGCTGTCACCTCCACCGGTAATGAGGTGGATACTTTGCCAATCAACATCGAGACACCAGACTACACCACCATGGCCATTAAACGTTCCCAGCCGTTCACCGTTAAGAGACCACCAAACGTTAGGCTTGGCATCTTTAGCTGCAGAAAACAGTAAATCTCCTTCGCGATTGTATTTAATCTGTGTTATAGCACGTTCGTGCCCTTGCAACATTAAAGGTTTCTGAAATGGAATCGAATCATGAGTACTCAAACAACATTACAGAAAATTGAACAACATACGTCAATTTCTTAGGTCCGTATATGCATAGATAGCATTATTTAGAGGCAAATATTGTTCTCCTTACCATTGTTGTGATGCTGTATTAGCTATTGTAACATGTGGCGAAAAGCAAGCCGAAATGACACTTGAAGTTTTGATTTTGACATAATATGTCAATGTACTTTTTTTTTCAGCTATGGCAATTAGTGTTCATTGCCATAGCTGAAAAAACATGCATTGCGCACACAATACGTTCCGATTTACGGTTATAAATACCAAAAACACCTCTAAAAATAAAAAAGCAAACTTAAGATTTTTTTTCTAAGGATTCTAACCGAGTTGGTAGTACAAAAGTACAAAAGTATTTAATAAGCGAGTAATTAATAATTTATGTAATTGCTTATTTTTTTAAATATGGAAAAATATTGTTTATTATAAATTTTTATACGGCTCGGGATATTACACCTTTTGAGCCTAACATAGAAAACAACAACATATCTATTGCCATATTTGTCTCACTTAAGGAGTGACTGTACAATAAGTACATTGTGTGTAAACTGTTGTACACGTTAACAAGTTTCCCGATTTATATTGAATGTTGAGGTGGGCTGGAATGGCTTCACAATTCGGTTTTTATTGAATATGCTATCCTTGTTTTTCAATTACAGAGCATAGTGCGAATCAGTGGCGCACAATGCCGAATTTTGCTGACGGTAATTGGAACGTGAATTAGTTTTAGTATGAGAGTACTCGCACAATGCTAGGCGTTGCTGTAGTTGAAGCATTCAACGTTTCGTTAAAGTTTCATTATAAACCTAGGTAAGATGTTTGTATCTCTGCTTCTCCATTGTGATAAAAATTTGTAGCAACCGCTGCTAAGGCGCCCAGTGCCGAATTAAATGCTTATGATAAATTTATTCTGAACCCAGCATAAATACAATTTTGGCCAAGCGGAGCAGGAGTTCGACTGTTGGAGGATTCCCTCTCGTTCAAAAGAAGGTTAATTCCCCTTCCTCTACAAATATTTAATATTAATTATTTAGTTTTAAATATATACATTTATATATGAGAATTTTCTTTTGGAATACTCATGCGATGGATCGCATTTTGAAAATTTTAAAAGAAAACACAAAATATTTCACATACATTTTATTTTCTTAAGTTATTAACCATTGATTTCCAAGAGTACAACTAAAAAACAAATTAAAGTACAAACACGTTTTGCATTGCTAACTAAACACAACTGTAGGTAACTTCTCTTGGCAAACCAGTACACGATTCTTTGACTAACATTACCCGGCGCACCACTCGAACGAGACATAGAAATCCCAATACAGACATCAAAATCATCAATAGTAGATACTAACAGTCAATTCTTAACTTGGTCGAATTTTAACAACAGCCTTTTCCGTCGAGAACATTACAGCAATCAGCAACTAATGTGATTTGCTACAATTAACATAGAAACCCTAAGGTATTTGAATACTTAAAAATACGCTACTCCTGAAAGCGATAAAGTCTTGAAATTGAGCGAGCCCAACTATCATAAACACGAGAACGGCACACTCAAACACTGAATTCCATTTGAATATTTAGCTTCGGTCGTACACAAATGTGTAACTGTGAGGCACTTGTGAGACTGCGTGGTAATTATCTCTGCGATACTTATATGTATGTGTATTATAAAGATTTTGATGGTATACGTCTAGAAGTCTTTGTTGTAAGTATTTAGAAACCATTATAAGATGAGAAGCGCAAAATAACGAACGATCTGTTTAAAATAACAACACGGTTAATTCAAAAACTTGGAGTATAACTTATAGTAGTAAATGTATATAATAAAGATATATTATGTATATATTTGCCATTTGAGTTCTAACACTCATCTGTGACACAAACTACATACAACAAACACTCGTCAACATTTCCAAATATATATTCTCTTATTATGGTTTTACATCGGTCCGTAACTATTTTAATACAACGTCTAATGTACATACTTTTAACCCTCCTTTTACCGAAATACATACATACACGAAATGCTATTTTATACACAACAAACTTACCCTAGAATGTGAAAATATTGTTGTCGCATTTATATACTTATTGATGCGATTACTATTTAACTTTTGTCGAATTTTATAGAAAGTGTGAAATGCATAAGTTTTTTCTTGTTCTTAACTTACAAATATATTAACATCATACGCTTATTAATTAAAATTAATTAATTTATATCAGTCAAATTATTTTCGCGATAGTATCTAGGCAATTACTGACACAATTTCTGAACGACTTCTGTATATTATGTATTTGAATATAGGAAGTTAATCTACAATTATACCGCCGTGTATAATACAAATCTGTAACGTATGGATTTTGAAAGTACAGTGTAAAAATAAATAAATAATTTTTATGCATCCGATCCCAGGTAACGTCATGAAGCTTAAATAAATAGAAGTTCAAAGTTTATATTTTATTTCTGTCTATTTTAACAATATTTCTGAAATTAGTTAAAATGATAATATATTCTCACAAAATGAAAGTTAGGTTTAATTGTATGTAAAGAGCAACGCATAGGAGATAATTTCTGTACAATTGGTAATTTAATGTACTTAATTATAGCCTCGTTAGGCTTTAGTGTCCTATTCTAATTAGGTACTCGCCAGTAATGCGCCAATTTCATCGTTACTCACTAATACTATCCTTTGTACAACGCCAATAACATTCTTACCATCTAATTATCCTTTGATACATCGCCATTAGTTCCGCACTAGTATTAAACTAATTTACTAACAAAATAAGTGTCATTATACTTACAATATCATAAACGAATAAAACGAGCGATGAACAAATCGCAGTTATTCTAGTTCTTCATTGATACATGTTAAAAATCTATAAAGGCATCTTTACCTCAGACTTTAGATTTTACACCGTCGTGTTGATGGTGCTTTATGAACTAATTAGTATAATATTAAGTTATTACAATAAATCAATAATAAATATGCGTAGTAAATCCAAATAGTGTGTACAAAAAGCCTTTTTGTAATGGACAAAATTCAAGCACCATACATATGAGGGACATACGCGTATGATATTAAATAAAGACTCAAAAAGGCCGAAAGGATAGCTGTGTAAGTAGTAGAAATAAGATTGTTTTCGATATTTTGTCGCTGTTTCCCTATCACATAATAATGACGAATAATCTTATAATAATAACAAAGAAAACAACAATATGACTTTAGGCATAAATGGCAGTATTGTAACTGGTTGTTTTTCATATTATGTACAAAATGTATCATCTAACACTTATCTAATGGTAACACGATGAGGAACGGACGAAAGTCGCTCATTCAGGTAACAGAATTTCCTAATCATATATTTATAGTAACAACTTTATTTCTACCTTATATTTTGTTTACGAATTAATGTACAATGAAGGTGAATATTAAGTTATGTGTAATGAATGTAAAATTTTTGTTTGAAAGCGAAAATAATAAATACAAAATGACGGTTAGGAATGAAGAGAAGAATTTAAATGAAGCCGTACAAATGGAGTATGAAATGATTGTTAATGATATAGATGAATGTTTGATGGTTGATGAATAGAGCATAGTCTGCAGTCTGTAAGAGTTTACTTCAAGAACATTATGACGTATAATTTATAAACTAGAACCTAAGTCCTTATAACGAACTTTTTGGTTTTATAATTACTTAATTAATTTTAATATTGGCGTATACCGCCCGAACCTATGCTAATGGTAACTGTTCACCGTTGCTGGAACGTTTATTACAATTTAAACATTAAAGATAAAAGATTAATAACGGCACATAAATTTTAAATGACAGGCAGTGGTTATTGACAGTGTCAGTTGAATAATCAGTTAATACCTTAATAATATAATAGTTAATTATTTTGACGGGAACACTAGTGAGACGCAAAATAAGAAACTGGTCACACTTTTACAGAGAAATTTACATTTAGGCTGATACAATAACCTTCTTTTTATAAATGAATGTTAAGACGTGCTTGTTTATACAGATTATTGTTTTAAATAGAATTCGTGCCAGACACTAGTGTACCCATAATATGAACATTATGACTAAACATGTGATATATTACACCCCTTAATATAATTATGTACTTATCAGGTGATTTCCATAATAATATAATCACAATAATTGAATATGTATGGTGATAGTGACAAAGTATGACGATGAATGATAAAATAAATAATGTTATAAGTTAATTTGAGTTAGTTATGAATGAATTCTTATGATTTAATTAATGAATATAATTAACACTCTTTAATAAAAGCTAGCAAGCTTCATTATTTTCAATTGGTGTTTATTTAATAACCACGCAGTCTGTAAAACGTTTGCTTAAGTAAATAATTGTAATAACAATTGCGTGAAATATCATATTAATTTGTTTTAATGTAAACTGATAATTGTGAATCAGTTCTGCTATGTTATATTAATTAAAACTTCATAAAACGTTTTGACAGTGAGCACAAATTACGATTGAACACATCAAAGGAAGCAAATATTTATCTAGATATAAAACAAGAATACAAAAGACAGTTGTTTAAGCGACTATGCTCAAAAATTTTCTATAAAGAATGATATTTAATATGTATGCATAGAAATATAAAAAATGGCGAACAAGGCATTCACATAGCTAGAGCTATGCTTATAGATGTCGAGTTGATACAGACTGGATGAGATGGGATAGATATTTTCTATAAATGTATGCATAGTGTTGGCAGTGAAATGCTTGACTCTCGGAACAAAGAGCAAATTGCACTATATTGCTATAAGTTAGGATTAAACAGTAGAGTTGTATACAAGCAGTCTTGGTAAACACTGAGAATGGGTCCTTATATCTACTTAAGAATAAGTCATACAAAATTAAATTAGTTTTTTCAATAATACACACCCAGTAAAAATAAATCTACTGGTAAAACTCTAGACGATATAAAATGCAAACTAAAACAGCAATATTTCATTTACAAGAAACAACTTTCTAAAAACAACGACTTATCATCTAACATCTATTATAAAAATTACACTATTTACAGAAGTAATATATTATGCGGTTCTCCGATTGACATGAAATTTAAATAGCAACATAATTATATATATATTTTAATCTATGTAACACTAAGTAGTATACACTACCACGTATAAAACACGCATTCAAGTCCCTGGTACCTAAAATAACTATTAATCATAAATCAGTCTGTCGATTGGGACGTTATAATTCCTGTTCTAAACAATATACCAAAACACACATTACTTATAACGTACCACACTCTGTTCGCAGTTCGCACTGATCACATGAAGCAGAATGGTTGGCGAAGTGAATCGTCCGGGCGTCGGCTCGCGCTGACTATCGTGGTAGGCGGGACTATCGTTGAGTATCTTAGTGCGTACTCAATGAGTAGGAACAACAGCAGCGAGCTCGTGCTGGGGTGAACACAGGATGGTGCTCGGCGCTCGGCGCTCACGACACGAGCGCGCGGCACCGCGGCCGAGAGGTCTGACGCTCGTACATCGAGAACTACAAACCCTGCTCGGCCATATACTATCTTATTTCAGCTGAGTTCAGTACAAACGGCACGTAGAACATCTTGCTCTCCAGTAACAAGTTTGCTGCTGCTTGGATCTGAAAACAAGAGTACAATATTATTTAACTAATAGTAATCTATATCGTTCCTGGATTTATTCGAATTTTCATCTATTACTGTCAGTAAATTGGACCGTTTTTAAAATCAATTAAGTAACAATGTCGCTTTACCTCTGGTATTCTAGCGAATAGTTCTTGCAGTCTTCCAGGGTGATGCGGTGCAGCATGTTCCAAGTAACTTCTCAACACTTGTACATAGCGATCTTGAATGCCCTCCAATTCTACTTCTGCGAAAGAAACATTATTGTTTAATAAAATACACTCAATTACAAGGCCATGGAAAATCTTACGATTTATAAGAACTATCTACTAAAGAACAAAATTATTCTAAAATAATAACGGCTTAAAATAGTTAGAACGTTTCTAATAGTACTCCTACTCCACGCTAGATGGCGCATTAAGACGGAGGACCAATGCCATCAAGCGTGCGGTGCGGCGGTGACGTCACTCGCTCAGTAGGTCACTCCGATAGCGGGGCAACGACCGCGGCTAGCCGTTGACCTCCGCGCAAGCGAGCTCGCGTCCTCACTAACTGTTGCCGTCTCGCTCACCCGCGCGCGCTTTTCCGAGATATTATACCTACGTGTTACGTTACGTTTGTACTGTGCTTTTAATTAATTCATCTTTTTGGTCTCGGCTATTCGCGTTTTATGCTAGCGATAAATGCCATTTAGTTATATTTTTGCATTTCAGTTGTTTTACGAGCATGCCAAGTGCGTCCTTGAAAAGGTTTTCAATGTAATTATATTCGCTGATTTACCGATTGTAAATAATTTTGCAATAACTTTGGATCAATAACGGGTTTAATTGCTAAGCTAGTAATTACGTATGAAACTTGTTTGTCAAGTAGTGAGAATGTTACGCAAGAACGCGGGACGCGAGCTAGCGCGGCTAATCTCTTTTTTTACCGCTCAGCAAAAGAGAAAGTTCCCTTCCGCATCTCGCTTTTCGTCGAGAGTGAAATGCTGTCCCGTTCAACTGACGTAACTTAGCTATTATACGCATTGTGTTGCTGCGTTCTTCGTTACGGTGATAAATCTTTGCAAAACGATAAATTTATGTACTGCCCTTTATAATAAATAGAGCCATTGTTGTCTGTGCAACACTGCAATGGTTGTAGTACAAGACTTGAAACTTTCTATTTTGAAATGGGCGTATTTTAGTGTGTTTATTGATTTGACAAATAAGTACATGTATAGCAATGTAACGATTATTTTGAAACGTTATTACTGAATACATAAGGAAGCGAGTAAAAGTATAAACCACATACAAAATGTTAGTGCTCGATTACACACCCATACAGGCACAATGGTTGCGCAAGCGCTTTCCATTTCACCGAAGCACATAGAGTATGAATACGATACAAATATTGAATGTGAAATGTTTTAGTATTAGATATTCATTTATGTTTCGATTAAAGTACTTTAAAATTGTATTGCAACGTCATTTAGAACATAACAAAAGCATGGACGTATTTAATTGAATAAGTACGTTGTATGGTATTTATTTAAATGAAAGAAACGATTTTAAACAGATTGAATGCTAAGTAATTGTATGAAAAATAGACTAAAATAAACGGTGGCTCATTTAAAAGCGCGTAGTTTGAAGCGAAGTATATTGTGTGCGGTGAAAATAAATTTCAAACAACGAGCCAGCGGTGACCCAGTTACTGCGATAGCCGATAATGCAGGATGTCACAGTTACAATGCGTTGGGAACGCGAACCTTATCGAAAAGCTATTTTCCATTTCATGTTCTAATAATTCTTAATAGTCTTAAGGTACTGCGGTGGGTATTTGCTGCTTTGAAGTTACGAGTAGTTGGTCCATAACTAAAAAGAAATGCCTTTTTTGAGGTAGTGGTTTGTTTTTATTCATTATTCTACAGGTCCGGACAGTATATACAATTCAGACAAAGACAAAAAATATTCAAAATTGAAATAGTCATCAACTTATTTTTTTATTGGTAAATTTATAATTTTGTTTATCATTTTATTGGATAATGATTAGGAATTCACCCTTTATCGTACTAAAAGAAAAATGATTCGATTTAAAGAATTCGCTTACTTAGCAATAACCAACGAAATGATTTCAGTACATCAACTGACTCGGCAAGTAGGTTACTTGTACCATAAATCATAATCACGGTAAAGAGCACTGAGCAGAGCTCACTTCGTAACTCAGAATCGAAATAATTGAAGGATATTGCTGACAATTTAATTTGTTTAATCAACGTTATTTATTTAGAATTTGACTGAGACTTGAATTAAATCATTACTTAACGCACAAAGTTTATAAATACTAATCAGATAAAATAACTCAAAATAAACTATTGTACTTTTTTAATAAAATCCGTGCTCCACGAATAGTTTACTTCCCGTATTACTACTGCGATTAAAATAATCTAATATAACCTATAGTACTATTACTAACTTCATCTATATACAGTAGTAATTGCGTGAACTAACAAACACCTATATAGAATACGCCTTCACAAACTTACACCTTTAGGTATATGATTAGTATCAAATATTACAAATTAAAGAATATTAATATAATCGTTCGATTATATAACAATTCATTAAGTGCAACTTATACGATATAATACACTATACTATACAATCATAGTGTAGTGTATTTTATCGAGCGTCGAACGAGTAGTAATGAACGTCACATAGGATGCCTAGCTCGAACTGACCTACATTAACGAGGGGCGATGCACCCCCGACGTGTCTATATGTGGATTACTGCTGCATACTTATGTACAAGTATAAATCAATCACGCGCCCTTTATATACGTAAATAGGTCGTCAATTTATTCTAGATCTTAACTTTCGATGTAGCGGTTGTTAAATTGTACATAAATTATAAAAAATATAGTAGGTAATGTTAAACAAAGTCTAGTAAAAAAACGTGTTTTGGCTGATTTTAATAATGTCCGTTCTACGTAGAAGAATTTCATATTGAAAAAGCCAATGGGTTTAACGTGAAAGTTTGAAATAGATAATTACAAAAATTGCTATGAATGAAGGCCAAAGTTAAAAAGAAATAATTAAAATTAAAACCACTCCATAGCGCTAAGTAGTTAAATGTGTTATGAAGGCACTTTATCGTTATACGGAAATATTTTGTTTAAATTTAAACAACCTAAATAGCTCATTGCTCTAATTGGAGAAAGGTTATCACTTCTATCGACTTTAAATTAGCACATTTGCGAATGAACTTTAAATTGGAGCCTTATTATAATTTAACCTATGTTTTTGAACATAAAAGAAAGTTTTTTTTTCTCCGAAAGAATTCATTGAAATGCAACCGACTAAAACGATAAAAAATCTGAATGAAATATTAAAAAATGGTCTTTATGGTTGTTGCTAATTAATTCATTTTAAATAAGTTCTACATTGAGCAATATAATAAAGTTAGGAATTTATTTGGAATAAATATTTTATTTATTTTATGTTTGTCATCAATAAGATATTTTTGGAAAGACGATTCGTGGTAATTTATATCGTTGAAATTTAAAAAATAATAACAAAAAATCTTTTACCTTGATTTAATAAAATGTAGACTTTTAGGCAGACATATTCCTCCATCCGAAGTTGTATGCGCCTAAATACACATGTTATTTGCGTCATTTTTTCTACCACCAATCCCACATCTAGTCGGAGCTGTTCCAACGTAATTGGCCGCCCCATTAACGAAGTCAGGCAATTTTGTAAGGTTCTAAGATTTGCGTTCACCTGAAAGAAAATATTTCATATTACATAATAATCACTATAATTCAGATATTCTTAAGAAAGCACTAAAAACCAAGCGCTCATTATCTGACAACTAATGAAGTCATGTTTCATGTTTTCTCATGTCTATTATAATAAACAAAAAGAATAATGCATGATTTGCGGTTCACGTAATTGTAACACATAAACGAGAAGGAAATGCACTAGACAATGAAACAGTTTTTGTGTAACTACCGCGATTACCGATGCACTTTATGTAATACATGCAACATTCATTTTTCATCGTTTAATTGAGTTTTTGTTCGCCTATTTTGATTCGTGTTTGAAGCTGACAGGACAGACTTAACTAGCAAGTATAGTTTTGCTATTTCAATAGATTGGGTTATGCATCAAGAGCGCTGGAGTGCAGTTTGAGACGACTTTCTATCGCTTATGCAACGATGCAGATCACGTAACTGCGCTCGTTCATATGGCGGAAGCGTAAAGCGAATGTGACCGCTCGATTACCACTCAGGTAAGGCTAGCCACCAAGTTTGCTATGTTGTATCAAATTTAACGACAATTCTATATAAGGACTTACATTATATGCTTGTATAATCACCACAAATAGAAGGAAATATAGTTTACTAACCTCCTGCATAAAGTCATGCTCGTGGTCGGAAGATGGTGGCGCATGGGACAATTTTCCATGCATCGCCTGATATGCTGCTGTCGTCAACACTGAGATCTCATGCCATTTTTCCATTAACAGCTTAGAATGTATTTCCATAGGTATTTCCATGATGAATGGCAACTTTTTCGTCCACGCAACCATTTTGTGGACAATGGAATCTCCAATTTTACACAATTTATCACCTATTTCTGACGTGTCATGAAGGAGATCAGGTAAATGACGCACGGTCGCGATGTCTTCCATGGCGTCGCAGTCAATCAGCGCTCTGATCATTTGCAGTGCTCTGTCCAGAGGTATCGCTCTGTCTCTCGACGATGACACGGCACTTTCCAGTCTTGCTCTCAAATGTACAACCTAGGCAGAGTGAGTGTGATTAATGATAAAATCTATTATAATATTTTAATTAAAACACTGTTTGATTTGGAGACTATTACCTCGCTAGGGTTTGTTAAAGCAGTCTTAAGTATGGTCCCATTAATGAGATGCGGTGGGAGGGGTAAAGGGTCCTTAGGCTTTTCAGGAGGTGAGGCCCTACTTGTTGTTGTAGCCGCTTTTGTGTTAGCCTTCTTATGCTTCTTATATTTAACTTTATATAGGTTGTAAACTGCACCACTATTGCGACCCCCAGGCATGCGGTCTTCTCGAACAGCTGTTAAAAACGAAATGATAATTAATAAAACAATTCAACAGTTACTGTAAAGGCAATTGAATTATTGTAACTTTTAAGTTTTACCTTGTAATACCATTCCTTGTTCTATACATTTTTTAAATCGGCAGTATTGACATCTATTTCTTTGTGCTTTTGTTATTTCACAGCCTCCGTCTGCTACGCAGGTATAGACTCGTCGATTCTGAACCGTCCTTTTAAAGAAGCCTTTACAACCTTCACATGTAATGATGCCATAATGCAGACCTGTCGCCTTGTCTTCACAAATCATACAGATCATTGGTTGTTCATCCTCGTCTCTTTCCGTTTCAGGTGCATAGGTTCGTAATTCCGGCCGCACAGCAATGGAACTTGCACTCGCTACATTTGCTACACCTGTCACACCACCGGCAGCAGCACTAAGGTTTAGCGCATGCATTTGTTGATGAGCTGGTAATTGTGAAACATCCCCTGCCCATAATAATTCCATGTTAAGTCGCGGCCCTTGAGTTCGCCTCAATTCGCCACCAAGATTTAGTAATAATCGTGCGGCAGATTCTTCACTACAAGTGTTGGGATCAGAAGCCGGTGGAGTTGGCGTATGTGAGGCACTCGCTGCCGGTTCTCCACTAGATGTCGGTGCTGGTAAAGTCCAAAACATCGTTCGAACTCCTCCAGACTCTCCCATGATCACGGCGGGCGCCCCTCTCCATTGAGTTGAGTTTCTGGGTCCTGATTTTGGTTCTAAGGTTTGTGGTGGGAAATGACCGCCAATAAGTTCAGGCTTAACTCCATTAATACAAGCCGCGGGCGGCCAATGATTTGGTGAAAGGGAGGCGTGAGGACTCGGTGGTGGTGGAGCCAGGGTGCGTGGCCTGTAGGGTTGCGGCGGGTCTGGCGGTGGCGCTTCTAATTTTACAGATGAAAATTGCGAAGATGGTGAGGAATCATGTTTCCCCGCAGAAGAAGTTTCGAGTTTTATGGGTGCCGGTGCTCCCTCGAACTTGATGACGGAGTTGGGAGGCGCGGACCGAATGACGGTCGGGTGACAGGCAGGTGACGGCGAGGGTGAGCCGCCGCCGTCGAACACGGGCGGCGGATGCGGCGGCGTGCTGCACCCGGCCTCGGCCATGCGCGGCGACGGTGGGCCCGGGTCGGGCGACGACGTGCTGGTATCGGCTGCCGATTCGCCTGTGAACACGTGCCACGGTTAACTAAATACCCGGTTATAGTCTACACACAAAATACACAAGGAACAAACTTTAAGAAATGATGAATAGAAACTAGGTGAAATGTCAACGACCGCGCGGCGTAGTCGCAGTTTAGAAGGTGCGGGGTGCGACGCAGGGACGCGACACTGCACTTCCCGCCGCCGCCGACTAGATTAGCCGGTTGCGTCACGATGTGAGTGTTGCGGACCGACTACATAGAAAACTAATCTATTTAATGAAAACAATCTCATTGGCCGGAGGACTTCTACGTACCGGTGCATTCATTAAAGATATACCTGATTGGCAAATCGGTTAGCGTACGATAGTAAATACATAAATATTATATAAGAATGCGGAATACGGAAAGTATGAAAAATATATTGGAGTTGTAGGAAGCGTGAAGCACGTTGCAGTGAGCGAGCGAGATGCGGCGTGGAGCGCGAAGAGAAAGTGAAAGCAGCGCGGGCGCAGATGCGGAGCGCCGCGCCGCGCCCGGAAGCTTAGCGTTCGCGCGCTATTCTGCTCACAAAGGGCACTATACTAATACCGCGCTATATCAACTAATATGTACTATTTCACTACATTTGTTCTAAATAATATATTTTCACGACACGTAATAAGTAACAGAACCCGTCACGTATAAATTTCGAGTTCATTTATCTCCTTACCAAATATTCATCACAAATATTAAAAAATAACTTAATCATTTGCTAATTACACAAAAGAAAACTTTAAACCATTAACCGATATAAGTAACACAAAATATATTATTTCTATTTTACATATACGAGTATGCGATTATTAATTGAAAATATAACTTATTTTATCATTGTTCATTTAAGAATGCAATATTATTTCAAAATATATAATTAACACTATTTACTCTCGAGATAAATAAACAAAAGAAATACGATTGCAATTGGGAGCGAGACAAGGGCAAAACTTTACCGACTTTTTAGTACTAAATCCATAGGCGTCGATTACCCTTAGTATTTATTTATACATGGCACTGAAACTGAGCACAAACCGCGGTCGCGCTAGGGGCGCGGGAGAAATACGAACGCGTGGAAAAGTCGAAGAAAGTTTTCCAGGCGCGCGCGGGCGTCGGGCGCGCGCTGTGAGCCCGACCTACCGCAAGCGGCGCTCGCTCCCCGCACGCTTCCCGGTCCCCTCCAGCTACTATTAGGTCACTCAGACGGCCGTGCGTGCGAACTGCAACCGCACAATGACTAGTGCAACGCGTGTACCGCTCTCGCTTCGAGGACGATCTCTATTTCACTCAGCGTCCTTTGCCACATCATTGGTGGGGACCGATCTTTCTAGCCGCGTGATGCAATTGGTTAAGGTCCTAGGTAGGTGCATAGATAAATGTGACTCTAATATTACAGTTATTATATTGGTTAACTTAATAAATCTGCAACAGTTGGTTGGTACTCGCTCGCTATTAATGACCAACAATTTTCATGATGCAACTGAAGCTCGGCTTCGTCTCAATAAAGTTATTAATAAGTATAGTATTTATGTAGTCAATTTAATATTGTACGATATTAAAGGCGAGTACTCAAGACATATTTCATAGGAAAATGACTGAATGGATAGCTAATTGGAAATATTATCAAATACAGATAACACTGAAGTGAATAAACACTTTAAAAGTTAAGTTTAACGGAAATAGCTTAAACATATTAAAATACATACTGAAATATAATGTTTAATGTATAATTAGTAAAAGAAAAAGACTAGCCCTATTGTTAATTAAAAAACAATCAAATTGTAAAACGTTAATAGCCGTTAAGCCCTAAAGCAACGGGCGTTATTGACAAATAGCTCTCGAAATAAAAAACAAATCACGGAAGCGACGAAAACAAAAGAAATTGCGTAATATACGTCTGACTGAAAGATAATTTTTCAATCGTTGCCAACGAAGGTCGCACGCGGTCACCGACCGAGAGAAAGTAGGTCACTCCTACCCCATCGCCCGGTCGCCCCTTCAGCCCTATTCTATTTTTAACGTTACGTAACATAATAAGCTCACGTATTTTGCTTTCCATCTTTCATCTTATATAAATATATCTCTGCGTATTTTTCCGAGAATTTAACTTCCCCATACATCCTTCATATTATGAAATACTCGTAGAAATGCAAGATAAAAAAGACAACAACTGAGTACGGAGAGGCGTGGTGTAAACGAGTCATTTACGCGTAAAAGTAGATCCCGCTTATCTCGTAAGCGAATGCACACGAGTATGAATATTGCACGAGGGTGCGTCATGACGCGGCCGGCGCGGGCGTCACACCGCGTCACCCTTACGGTACGTACATTCCACGTCACGCCGCTATCTAGATTCATGCAAATCTAAAAATAATTAAACGATCTATTTTTTACAAGTTCGAGATCATGAAATATTCAAACTTTGCACACCATTCATCTTGTCAGCGCGATTGTGAACGCCCCGAGCCAAATGTTACGTCGCATCGTATGACAATGAATATCTTTCTCTCTTGTACTATTCATGAGGTCAGAATGGCCGCAATTATAGCTCGATCGTTAAGTGCTTTCACTTCGTCATCATTTATAAAACCTCGCGGATTATCTAGTGTTAGTAGTTACATAATTTCTTCCATATTAGGCATATGTAATTGGATTAAATTATTGAGAGCTAGGGGCGTTTAATTGCCGATAAATCATAAACGATAATATATTGATTGATAACGATCTGTGTTATGAGATGGAGCCATTTCAATATTTACATAGCTTAATCAGACATATACTCAAAACATCACTGACAATTTTAAAATGCTCTTCTATGACGAAGAATGTCTTTGTTTAACGTAATGACGTAGGCAGGTCATTATAGTGAATTAAGTATAATTTCCGAAGAAATTTTTAACCATTCAAATTTATGAATAAGACCTGTTGAGCCGGATCTCATTTCGGCAGATTGTTATTTCGAGTTCCAAGTGAAAGTTAGCATTTCACATCACTCGGCGCTTTTGCCGCGTGTTATGTTAACATTTATTATTCAACTTCAAAAATTATGTCTATTATCAAATCAATGTATTTGCGCAACATCAAAAAATAAACTTCCTAACCTAAATTACTGTTATTTATGAATAAAAATGTCTAGATTATTTTTTTAGAAGTAAGAAATACTAAGATAGAATATCATTTGAAAATAAGTCGTAGATAACGTGCCATTAACATAGTCCTTGTGTATTTTAATTATCATCGAATTTCCTACTTGAAACGTGTTTGTTATATTAATAAGCTTTAACTGCGTATTCGGTTCGAATTAACAATGAACATATCAAAATATAACATACAAAAATCTTGTATAACTGTAACTAAATATATTTAATATACGAAACATAATATGACAATCAAATTATAATCATTATTTAATTTTTCATTTCATTAATCATTATTTAAATAAACACACACAATTCAAATGTCTTCGAAAGTTTCAAATTAAATAATAACTATAAGTTTAATATAGTTGAAACTCGTAAGCCATTAATCGTAAAGGCACGTTGAAATGAAAACGAAATTACAGTAACGCCTCGAATTCGCTAAGCATTCGAAAGTGACAAGAACTTCGTGCTCGGAGTGGCAAGCGGAGATCTCGCTCGGAATAACAATGCATCGGTCCTGACCTTACACCGATAATATGATTCTGTTGACCGTACTTTAGACGTACACATCGCGTTGGATATAGTTGTACATTTCACTACAAGTCTCTTTTTGTTTTTTTTTATGAGATCAGACTGGCAATTCATAACTTTGATCATGAAAAAATTGTTAATTGTCTAACGTAGTAGCAGATACAATAGACAGAAGTAAGTAAGCCATAATGTAATTATAGTACAAGTACTATCATACTTGCTATTATTTCGTAGAATTTTGAGACTTCAAATCGCTTTCTACAAAAGGAGCAAAAAGAAGGCCGATTTCTTTAACAGCAAGTATGAGTCATTACTAAGCTGATTTATTGTATTACTTACCATCGCTACTACATCGGGAGTCAACTTTCCGCCTCTTTAGTTTGAGGTCTTGGAACAGACTCATGTTGTCCAGATCACACGGGCCGCGGCTGAGTGTCATTATTCCTGTCGACAAAGAAGAAATAAATCAGAAAAAAAATTCTACTTGACCTGTTGAATGAAAGAAGCGACTAGACACAATAAACCAAAATGAACAATTAAATTAAATTGACACAATTTGTGTGTATGCGTGGAAACATATGACAGACAAATTATCTTACTAAACAATCATTAGTCATCAGATTTACCGATTGTAATTGTTTATTATTTAAAAGCCGTTGACCTTTCAATTAATATTTGCGTGAGTTATTATTTATTGTAATCTATATTCCGTTATATGATTAACTTATTTGAAGACCTAAAATGTCGAAACAATAGTATCGGTCTAGTGTAAAACGCTAATCGACATTCGAAGGCCAAACAGTAATAAACATGAAACCGTACCTTAGACTAATTTCCGATCAGTGTTTTCATATCGTTTTATACACATTTATATGACGTTTCACGTTACATAATATAGTTCATATTTCACATACAAGCTATGGTCACAGTTATCTGAAACCTACGTCGTAGATCGCGCATACGATTTTGCACACAATGAACGTCAAACACGTCACTGCGACCAATCGTATATTTTCTCCGTCATAATGACCAGTACCGCGTGTACATTTATAACTATTCAGGTCCTTGACCTTGATATAATTCTTGTCTGTGGTCGTGAACTTGGGACATCCATTAGCCAACCAATATTTGTAACTAATTTAATTAAAGCAACTGTGAATATATGGCAGTAAACAAATTACATTTAATTGGACAACACAGGTCTGACAAAACAGTTTGATACGCAAATACATATACTGATCTAGTAAGCATTCTCAAAGCGTAAAAACTTGTTGTTCCAATGTTTCATACTGCGCAGAACTGAATGATGCAATTTACATAGATTTTTCTAGAATATTTTCGAAATAAAAGACTGTCATGTTTTCCTTATAATAAATTTTAGATGTTTCTTAGGGTCATACAAAAATCAGTTTTGTTTTATGTAAATAGTTTTAAATTTTAATACATATAAACCTAACAAGCTATGTAAGTCAGTTACTAGCATAAAATGAGGTCTGTATAGGAGATGGAAATGATTATATCTTGATGTATATTTGAAGTGCATAACGTCGTATGTTTTAATTGACGCAATATCAACCGAAACTAAATTTATGACGAAAGCGTTGCACGCGCTCGGAAAGAAAGGAGTCAATATGACGTCGTCACAATTTTATGACCGATTGTTATGTTCAATCTTTCATATCAGTAAATTTAACTACTATGTTGCTATACAATTTCTTTTGTGAATATCTATAATCCATACTACGTAATTATTAAAAAAAACTAACAAATAAAAAGTATATTTTGTATATTATAAAACTGCATATAAATTAAACAAAGTTAAAATAACTTGTTCCCAAACGGTACACACAAACATTGTTTTCGTCTTTCAATGCTGTAGTGTTGGTTATCATCTAAATAAATGTAATCGAGTCAAAGACCTTGATAATGTCGCGTTAATGAAGCGAACAAAATGTCTGATGTCGCGACTCCTACGACGCGACGCTAGTTTTATATAAGGTCGAATTAGACTTCCGCACCACTTGAGAATATAGGAAGCATTGCAGCGCAGTAAAATACATATCGTTTTTAATATTTTTTACCCCCAGGCCTACGTTTAACCACAGCCCCTGGTTTTACGTGACATTTTAAGAAAAATTGCGTGAAAAAGAGAAGAAAAATTAGAGTACCTATGTTATTTTTCATAGGTATACGTATCCATCTGCCTTGTGTTTTTAATTTGAGGATGTCTCCTTTTCAGCTATATATTGTAAATGTATGTTTCCAATATAAAGAGTTTGCTTAATAGACCAACAGATTTGTTATGGCTTAAAATTAAAACAATAAACACTAATCGATTTGACCTTCTCTGAGGTTAAAGTTTCGGGTGTTTAAACGCTTTCAACTGAATCACGCAATTTATAAATAAGTTTTTCGTATTGGCTGGTGTATGTATTTAGTTATTTTTATACCGTCTTTTATACATATGTGTTGATTCAATGGTTATTTTGTTTTGGTATATTATTTGAATGCTTATAAATTGACAATATCTTTTTAATACTTTTTGGTCTATATCAAGTTCATTTCAGATATTACAGCTGAAAATTGAAATAACCTTAATGAATCAATTCTCGAAATAAATATATTTTTGTCTCTTGAAGTCGCTTTTTATTTTTAAATTAAGAATTCCAAGGTTTCTCGTATTTACGTATAGTTATTTAAGTGCAATATATATTCGAAGCATGAAGTTCATCTGAGCGGTCAAGTCGGAAGTTT
>JADANM010001663.1:7192884-7215087 GCA_026213755.1 Eurema hecabe | reverse complement strand
TTATTTAAAATATGCATGCGGATATATGAATCGCATTATTTAAATATATATTGTCAGTTGTAGGTCGCATAGACACATACTGGCCTAACAATGAACGATACAAAAAGCTTTTATAATTTGACGTGAATACATATCCTCCCTCCTACAATGTTTTGAAAGGAAACAGTGACATTCAGTACCTTTTCGCTTTCACCGCATTGGAAAGTGAGCGTAAAAAACGCATTTTGGCAACGGCAAAACGATGAGATCATTGACCCATGAAATCATAGATTATAGACAAAGGGCGGCCATATTGTGGCAAAAGTAAAAGTGTTGCCATATATTAAAACAATTGTAAAGCGATCGTGATTCATGAGATAATTTAAGAATGTCATGGTTAGACCAAAACGTGACAGCTCTTGTTTGGCAATATATTAAAATTTATGTAGAATAAACTATTGATTGCAGTAAACCGTTTGAGAGTAAAATAAAAAATTTAAAGTTATTTATTAAAGTTTAGCTACCTAGTAAATTTGTTAGAAATGATTACATCTAATACAGTAATTTATTAGTTTGACCATAACGTTTTATGTCGTATTGTACAAATTTATTATTTATAGTCTATTTTTTCATTTTATTAAAATATATGGGTAGTTGACTTGATGCATAAAAAAAACTTTAATACATACTTTTTTCATAGTTTGGGAAGTATTGGGCATTTTTGGACTTACATGGTTTATTATATTATAACATTATTTACTTTTCACATAAGGTATGTACTATATAGTTTTAAGCAAATTGATTATTTTTTTGTTATTTCTTATTTTCGCAATAAATATGTTTAGTTTTTTGATGAAAACATTAAGTTATTCGGAACATGCTTCTCTGTAGCGCGTAGCATTATGCTACGATCATGCGTCTACGGGCTACGAACGGAGGAGATGAACTCCGCTGAAGTTTTATTGCTACAGATATTTTGCTTTGTGGATTTTAAAATTTCATAATATTTTTTTAAATAATAATTATTGGTAAGTTACCCATTGTAGAGGTCATTGTCTGCAGTTGAGATGCGTGTGCGGAGGCGTCATGCGCCTCAGGCCCCAGCTTTTCGCCCGCCGACAGCTTGCTTAGCGCCGAAATACGCACATCACACAAAGTTCCACAAATTTTTCTAATTACTGATCACCTTTGCAACTTGTGTCTTCGTAATTTTTTTGTCACACCAACTATTAGCATACTTTTCCAACGCAGCACTAGGCACGATCAGTACGCTTCCTGCGGAAAAGCACATGAGGATAGCGCGAGCGCGGACACAGTTTGCTTCGCGACTGCATGCGCGCTCTCTGAACATCTAGATTCGGCAAAATCACGATAACGACTGCGCGCGAATGTCGTCATGTCGAAATTCGAAACACTTTCACCTAAATATTCCGCCTCCGTTTCGGCGGACGCGGGCGTCGCTCTCGGCGCTCACGCACACACCGTCGCGTCCGTCCGTACTCAATTACGTACGCTGTAAAAATTGCGTTAGTGTTTTTCGTAGCCGACCTTATGATCGAAGTGTACGCTGCCGAAATATAGTTATCTCTGTCTCGTAGTCCTTTACCGTTGCGTGAGATGTTTTTTGTTTCGTTTTTTTTATCTGGCAGCTCGTTGAGGACATGCGTGTGAGTGTGCGATTTCGATAGCGGGGTCGATGAACTCGCAAAGGGATTTCATTAAGTATGCAGTTGAATTTCAGTGTTAGGTTGGGCTGTAGTAGGCGGCGTGGTATGGCGTAGCATGACATATGCGATCCACCGACTGAGGGGAATCTACTTGATTAACTCAAAAAGTAGGTCAGCCGCATGCGCACGCGTTACAATACGACAACGCTTCGAGCTCAGTGGATTTTAAAAGTTCAGCAAACTATCCTCTAAATAATTACAAGAAATTTATCTCGTATTTATTACCTCTACAAAATATTTTTTTTGCATGTATTTATTGAAGGAGTTTTGGTGAAATTGAAAAGTAAGAATCCTTTATGGATTATTAACTTTTTTGGAAAGTTTAGCCATATGATATTCGCACGACCTACATTGCAGCCGCCTGCCGCTTTTTGTCTCAAAGGTTAGGCGGGCCGATGGCACAGTTTGGTGTTGGATTTCATTAAACTAGAGTTCATTCGCATCGGCCTCTATTTGTAAATATCTAGATTACTAATTCAATGCGTTAACAAAGAAATTTTACAAGTACTGTTTCTTTATCGTTTTATTAGTAGATAATTTATTCAGGTCTGAATTTTTTTGTGAGTTTTTGGCTCATCATTCTATTTAAATAACCTTAATATACATAAAATAAACGAAAAGCTTGAAGGCGGGTTTTCGTAATACGTACCTATTCTTAACACTAACGCGTTTTTAAATGAATAACAATGCCCGAGAATCATATTTACGAAACTATGCGTCGCATGCGCCGATAGTCAGGTAGTCAAATATATATTTAGACAGTCCTATGAAACTGGGTTAACTATTTTCTGGTACAAAAACACTCCCGAAGTATTGACGCAACATATTCATGCTCTGGAAAAGCGGTGGAGAAACCGGATAAGCAATTTTAATGTAAGGAATACATGTATAAATATCGGACTCAATATCTACCTACCACTTGGTTTTTGACAAACAATTGTTCTTGTATTTTTTATAACGTTTTAGTGTAGATAGCAGTTTTATTTTACTTTAGAACAATGAACGATTTTGTGTCTTTATCATTAATTACTGATAAGCCACGAATAATGTTCAGCCTAGACGACGGGATCTAGTTAAAGTTGAATGACCTACCTCAAAATTTTATCAACCAATATCCGCGAAAAATAATTTCATATCTTCAGATAAGTGTGGATAGTGATTGATGAATAATATTTTTTTGGAGCTGACAGACAAATAACACTTACAATATAAGGAAATAAACTTATTTGTATTTTATGTATTAAATATAATTATTAAAGAATTTTCATACTATCACCTCGCTACGTTTGTTAGTATAGCGGTGTAGACGAATCTAGCATACAGAGATACACTATACCATACGTAAATACGTTAGAAATATTATGCACATACAATTAACATTATAATTGACAGTCTTATTTACATTTTATACGTAAAAATACTGTTCACAACGAAAAGGCAACTTAACAAGTCGTGATGCAAGTCTTTAAGGAGATTAAACATATCGCCCAGACATATAAAAAGCTGCAATAAATGGCCATGTCAAAAATTAAGGGGACATCAACCCATGAATATTAAACTTCGTCGCTGGTGACAATCCAAATTTCGCCGATAAAGGTGTGAATGACCTCGCCCATCGGTAAACACAGCCGAAAATGATTGTGATAATGAGTGTATTGTCCAATTAGGAATTCTATACATTGTTACGTTTAAAGCAACTATTTTTTAAAACGAACTCTGATTAGTTTATTATTTTTTCATAATTTATTGTTTCAACCAGCTTATTAAGTTTTATACTCATACTATATTATTTAGTTCACAATTCAAAACATTTAAGAAAAATTAAAGAAATTTAATTATTCTATGTATTAATGGAATCCTTCCTTTTAAATTTTGATTATGCAATTGAGTTAATTTGTAAATTTCATGAATGAAATACTGAATGAAATTTTGAAAGTTTGCGCCCTCTAAAGTAACAATAAACAATAGTTCGATGTCAATGACACAAGAACCTTTATAGTAGAACAATTCAATACGCGTCTAAGTAAAAATTAATGAATGCCAGCTCCAAATATAACTGAATGGATAGATGTTATCAATTTAGAAAGAGCGTTTAAATTAATTAATAGATCGATCACCGTACGCTTGAGTTTTTGACGCACTATTTTTTATTAATAAGATAAAATCTTTCTATGTAGTTCATATTACTTGAAGGAATGGTCGTGTTTTAAATTAATTAAATTTACGTTTCGTGACTTTATTTAACGTCTTCCTTAAGTCTTTTCTTAAAGAACTTTAAACATGCTGTTTCCTAATATTCAATTTTCATAATTAATGAATTTCTTTCGGGAGTTCTAATTTCAAAGTTAATAAGTTATATCTCAAAGTCCGACTGAATTTTAATATTTTTAGTATTTCTTAATTTCTCGTTTTTCTAAAAAGTAACACTAATTACTGCATGTTTTAGCTATTGTTCTAAAGAAAGATTCCAGTAATGTAAGTTGTATAGCAATAATATACGGTGTTATATAATGGGTAGCATTGTATACGGTCCGCGTACCCTGCGTCGGATGCCTGCGTCACCGTTCGGTTTCACAACTCTCATCCACCACAGGCGTTTTCACTTTTTGGCTGTCAAGAACCGCGGCTGCGATACACCATCCATTTGTTAACATCTCCCGATCAAAAGGACACAAGGAACAAACCGAAAATTTAGTTTTAACACTTGATCGTTTGCACTTAAGTTCAAATTGCAAAAGTATTATTTCAAATTTAAGGCGGAAAAGTGTTCAAGTGTATCAAACAACAGAACAGAAGGTCGTATGGTTGAAGGCTACGTGTACAAGTTTGAGCCTTTTAAACTAGTAATAACGTTGAAATTAAAACAGCAAAAAAATGTGTTAAGGCTGTTATCACTTATCAAGAATAGTTGTAGAAACGTCGAGGCCGGTCGTTGACCTTCTTTGGTTACATATTGGCCATCGAAACAAAAGGTTTATTTTAATAATTGAGACATAGCAAATACCTTGTGAATGGAATAAAAGTGTTGTATTAGTTGAGGCGATTGTGTTGGCACAATAATATAATTTTAATTGAGGTTATGGAATTTGTTGTAGGTACTTAAATTTGCAGGCATATTCATGAAGTAAGAATTTTAGTAAATGTTACCTTTTAATACACGACTGACATAAGTAGTATAGAGTAATTTAAATTTTATAAATATTAGGTAAAGTTAAGAATTATAATAAAAATTCGGAGAATTATTTTTATAATAATTTGAATGCACTTATTCAGATTATGTATTAGCGATTAATAAATATGAGATTTTAAAGAGTTTTTGGAATCGTAGTTTTTAATTAAACATACAACTTCGCACCCTTGCATGCGCATGGTAATTCAAATCAGTAATTCAGAAGACAGAGAGCTGTCAGTCAAACACATATAAAAAGCAAAAGCCATAACAATGATTTCAAGCTGCTTACTCGTCATAATAATAGCACGATTGCAATAGCTGACATTGCCTCTCACTGGCCCACGTAACTTAAGTTACGCAAAAGGTCTTTACCCTTGTTTATTTGGGACAGATTTATTAAGTGATGTTTTAATTTACGATTATTAGCATCTGTGTTCGTATTTGTTGAGTAATGATGTACAATAGTACTGTACTGTCACCGCGTCAATCGCTTTTCAATATGTTTAAGTAAGAGCTTTTAGCTCGCGCTCAGCGCACTGTTTGTATAAGAATTTCGAAATACTATGAATAGCGTAAGAGCTTGGTGGTCGTAAAATATGATGATATGAACTTTACAATGAAATAAAATTTTTAAAGGGGTTTGAAGCTAATAAATAGATACTATTATAAATCAGTTGATTTTTTATTAAGTTAATTTATTTTATGTCCCGGTTCTATCCGCGTGGTATCCTTTCCGCGACAAAACTTGTATAAAAATGATTTTAAATGTTTATTCATCGCCTAGTCTAGCAACATGCCAAATTTCAGATATATCTTTAGAAGGTACTCCTACTCTTTTAATTACGCTGTTAAACTATTCAAATGTACTACTGTGTAATACATAGTAATTCATTTATACTTGTTGTTAAAAAAATCTATTATTATTTAATGAAACATCAACACACTCAGTTGGTGTCGGACTAACTTTCGCTAGGCCAATGCATCCTTACGTAACTTGTAGTAGCGGCAATGTCACAGTCGTAAAAGACTGGTAAGCAAATCAGTTGTATCAGTTTTCCTCATAGACGAGTACTTCTCGTACATATAAGTTGTTCTTATTATTGCTACGTACCTATTTATATGTAATTGAAACAAGTCGTCGCTAAGTACTAAAGATGTTTTGTTAAAAATGACTAATTAAAAAACTATTATGAAATTAAATTCTTCATTTATGTGGATTTATAATATTGGACAAGTACTTGCGTTCATTTAGTACTAAAGAGTTAGCATTTGTTATGTGACAAACGAGCATGTAATATGTCGGGTAAAAATTAGGTGATAATTTTTCAGAATAATTGGGTCGGTCGAGATCAGAGGGTTAGCACGACACGCGAACGGATCACGCGATCGCGCCACAGTAACACACTGCTAAAGAAACTGAGGGAAATGCCTTCCGGGGTTAACAACCTCGTGCGTTGGTTGCGTAAAGACGTGGCGCAAGCGCGCCCAGCCCGCCGCTCGCGCCGCGCCATCGAATGGGGCTGATGGAATATTACACGACTTTGGAGACCATCTTTGCAACTATCGACGCTTACGATACGTTCCATTCTTTCGTATAATCAATCGATATTAAACAATTTTGAGTGTACCTCCTAAAAATATTAAGAATCAACCGTATTTGAAATTGAGGAAATTTTATAAAGGATATTGTATAATGTAGTATTTTTGCAATTAAAAATCTTGCCAAAATTGTTACAGCTGTCGGAAAGAATAATGATAATACGATTTTTTTATGTCCGTAAAGTGTCTGCAATGTAAGGCAAGTGACGAAACGAAACTTAATACCTAGGTCAAGGTTTTGCTTCTCTTCGAAATGGGAAAATTGCCACACATTGTCGACCTTAACTTGTGGCGAACGACCAGTCTGCATGTGGCGCAACCCCGGCTTGCAGTGAATTTCATTTGCTATAGGAACCAATATCATGACCAAATTGCAAATATTTACGCAGATAAACCCCTTATAATTAATATTGTAAAGTATGGACTTACTTTAATTTGTTCGTCTAATAGTAAAGATTCGGTTTAAACTTTTTATAAATATATGTTAGTTTAAAGCAATAGAACTCAATACAACTGGTATTGTTTTAGTTAGTTATAATTTAACGACTTAAAGTTTCTCATTAATTGTTGTCTGCTGATATAATAAAATAAGCTACGCAAAATATGTTTTGATCACTTGAATATAAAAGCATGAAAATTTTCACTTTGTTTCAACGGCTGAATTTTACCTCACACAATATTAGGTTGCATATTATTCCTGGTTACATTAAAAATAAAATTTGTGAGATTGAACAGTCTTTTTATTCTGTGGTGTGCAAAAATTATATGTTAAACGTATACTGGCAGCATTGATGGGAATGTAAAAAAAAAACAAAAGTGTGGGTATTCAAAAAAAGAATTGAATAAGACAATAACGCGACCGTGATTATAAAGTTTTAATTGTCTTATGTTTGTTAAATTAATATTTAAATTATGTGCGCATTTAATTCCGTGTAAATTCACAAAAGTCATTATAATTTTGGTATTTCATTAATGCGTATGCGTAAGGAATGATTATTTTGATAAATAAAACAAACATTTCTCTAGCATGTCAAAGAAAATGGAAAGTCGGTTATACAACAGCGGCCACCTGACGGAGCCGTGAAAGGCATACGATTTTAATGTCAGCCGTGGTCAAGGTTTTATGTTTTGATCGTTTGCTTCATGCGATTTTATCTCATTTACAAGTACCACAAATAACAAGTAAGTTCAATTTATTTTATACTGAACAGTATTACTGTGAGAATGTTTTGAGTGAACGTTTCGTTAGGCTTGCGAAAAAAAAACGTTGCTTAAAATTAATTGACACTTTTTTTTATTTAATGTTTACAAGTGCCAGCCTCCTACATGCTATTTACAATTGCAAAATACTACATACTTACTTTTCTACATAATTGTATAGTTTCAGAGTTAAAATCTTATATGAAAATCAATATCAACAACAATAGATCGTACAGTTAAAAAGATTCGTTTGGAAAGTGAGAGGATCGCCGTCTAGGCTGCGCAGGCGCTTACGGCTCGGCGCAACGGTATCGGGTGTGTGACGTCACTCAACGGTACTGTGTTCACGCTCCGCAGTCTACAGTCTACGGTATCTCCCGTGGGAGTCAGTGCAAGTGATATTTTTGTATAACAAGGGAGCTCATTAAATACCAGTTAAAAAATAATTATTAATAATTTTAAAATAATACACTTTTGTAGCAAGTCTAAAAATTAAATTAAAGAGTCAATCTTTACATGGTATAAAACAAAGTTACTTTTTTTCTGTCTGTCCCAATTTATTCTTAAGTCTTTAAAAATACACAACGGATTTTCATGCGATTTTTTTATCAGATAGAGTGATTCCAGAGAAGTGTTTATGTGTATAACACATCCATAAATGTGGAAAAAAACCACGGGGTGCGGCTTGTAATTTACTATATTCACTCCATTATAACATATTATATCACACAAAATGAATAAAATTAAGCGTAAAACATAAAATTGAGATAGTGAAAGTTTATCACGCGGAATCGTCATTCGTTTAAGTATCGATATAGTCGTTGTAGTCGAGATCACAACACTAGTGGTCAAGCACCATAGACCTCAACCACTTTCTCTTTCGAACGTTACTAAACACGCACACATTGACAGTGATTTTTATGTATGCACTGTATTGTTTCTATGTGTGCCATGATGTTACATCATGCAAGTTTGGCTGACGCATCCGTACAAAAGGTCAGTATCTATTTATAGTGTGTATAGCGTTCACTTTCCATGAGAATGTCTTTGCTTTAATTGAGGATTGATTTCAGATCGTTCACCTTTCGTTACATAAAATACTAATTGTTTAACTATTAGCGTTCGAGTAATGTCATGTTTAAATAGAAAATTTTGTAGTGGAAGTTAGTTTATGTAATGTGTAACTGTTTATTATATTACACCATCGTTTAGACAGTTGCTATTTGTGGTTTTTTAAATCGAATATTTATTGCAGCAGAAAATATTATTCTATTTTATAGTGTATCTAACATGAAATGACACTTTGTTTTAGTATTAGAAGGATTTAATGTAGTGAAAAATATTCTACGTATTCAGATAAAAGCAATATTAATAATGGCTTAACGGCGCTTAATTAATAAATATTATTTATAGCTATATAAATACGTATCTAGAGGAAAACGGTGGCATAGAGTCCGTGACTCCTGCATCATTGTCACAAAGGTTCAGACGCAAGGCCACTCGCAGGGCCTGCGTGGGAAATCCATTGCCCTCATGACTAGATTAACCTAAAAATAATAATCATTCGAGAACATTCTAGATTTTTCTAGATATTTTTCGTTTTGTTCGCGTTTGTTAGAGTGTAATGGTTGCACGTTTATGGATAATTATAGTACATTTATAAGCATAGTATACAATGCAATGCCTATTAAAATTTGTTATTTAATACGCTGTGCTGTAAACTACACTACAAAATATTTTATATTGTAAATGAATTTATCAGCCTTTTTATACGTTTGACATACTCGAATTTCACATATGGTTTAGTCGTGAATAGTTATGACCGAAAATAGTTATTTTTCAAGATACAACAATTCCAAACAGTTCCGCCAACAGCGAGTATGATACCATTCGCAGAAACACATGTGCATACTACTGAGCAGATGACTCAGTTATGGTTTTATGACTTAACTATCATTGACCCTAATTTCTAACTGCCATATACTAGATCATAATATTTGCAAGTACGTGTGTACACTAGCAATTCATTATCAAACGCAGTACTTGAGTCTTGTATTAAACTAGTGATGGTTATAGAAACATAATATGCTTGTTAACTTATATCAGTTTAATATGAAACATATATTTAGTAATCAAGATTTTATGCTTAAAATATTAAATGCTACTAATCTATAATTTTTAGTGTACTACCATTTTGTTTGCAGTTTTTCTTATTAACATAATGTGGCTTGATGATGGGAAAATACTAAATAAATAATTTAAAAAAAATAGTAGATTGCACCTTCTGGAAATCACAAAATCAATAACCCAGACTTAACTCTGTAGGCAGTCTATGTTACACTTAGAACGACAAATTTATGATTTCTATCTTTTATATGAAGTAACGTAAGGGTTTCCGTTATTTTGAATTAAAATATTTGCATTTTAATTATATTGATTTGTCAATTTTCGCATATAACCAAAATATTATTTTTGTTCTACGCTATCGGTCGTACATGCAATCTTGCTTCGTAACATTTTCATTAAACTACCAATGAGTTGATAACATTTAATCAATGAAAACAAAGCTATTGCCATCGTTCGTAGATATTCAAATTGTTATAATTAGTTACTTTTAACTTTGACTATCGTGTGGGAGCGATAATAGAGCGTGTTTAGCCACATTATGAACTATTTACGAACCGTAACGAGTGCAATGTGTGTGTACATGTACGAGTATTGTCGGCTCCATCTCGAAACTAGGGCGGGCAGTCATCCCGCGGTACAATGCAGTTATGCAACTATATGTTATCACATGACAATTTACGTGGTTATAGTTATATTTTAGAAACTCTTAACTCATGTTAGGAATGTGAGTTTTTCATTTATACGAGTACTGACAGGTCCGGTCTGCGCCCGGTGTATTTAGAGTCTTAAACATAATCACTGTGTCTTTATTAGTAAATTTTGTATGAAAAGCCGTTTAATCATTTTTATGTCTATCATGGACAGCGAAGGAGTACAGAATTTATAATATCATGTTGTGATAAAATGTATTGTTGTAATTTATTATTTTTAGAGTTCTGCAGCTTGCAAGCATTAAAAAGGGTAAAAGTAAAATATACATATTCGGGAAACTTCTCATACTACTAATACAACGGTTATGGGTGATGATGATTACCTTAAATTGATAATAGTATTGATTGAATTCAGCTTACGCATTACTTGACATTACAATTCGCGAAACACTGTATATTTTGAGCTACATACTATCGCAGTTCGATTCAACGATGCAAAGCCACGTAAAAAAGCTTTACGAAGTACAACCTAGGGAATACAGTCGCGCCCTAATTAACTTTATCGATTTTTAACAACTCGTTCCATTCCTAGAAAACCAATATTTGCAGTTAAACTATTCAACACTTATTGTGATGTTTCAACTATGGGTTTTGCATTTACTTTTAATATTAGTTATACAGTAAGTCTCCGTTGTTTATGAATAGAATGCAGTTTCCAACATGCAACACTATTACGCGCCTAGCGCAGTATTATACCTAGCTAGTGACAATGCGTCACCTTGCCAGCGTTCGTTGACGCATCTACGTTTTGTTGAGCGACCTCATGCTTAGTGCGTTTTAGAATTACTAATAACAACTTCTAATCTTATCTATCCTGCTCCCACATACAACATTAATGATATACGAGATAGAGACAGACGTAAAGAGTTATGAATTTTGTTTGTGTGAGGCTGACGCTCACCTTCAGCAAGGTAAGGTACGGACGGCGCTAACAAAAATGAAGGGCTAATAGATACTTCGAACGTTTGAAGGTAACAACAGAGCAAATATAGTATTAATTATGAGCAAACCTTGTTCCCAAAATTGTAGGTAACATAAGATTTTTCGATAAAACCTAAAGCTATTTCAACGAACTTTAACTACGAACTAAGGATTACAATAATATATACATTTTATGATAATTCTAATATTGATTAAAATTAATTATAATTATGAACGTTATTATGTTACATCCTTCATTGCACTAAGCACTAAGCACACAAGCGCCAAGCACTCCTATTTTATGCGAGCAGTGAGTGGTGACGTCACTCGTTTTGCATAATATCCTTTCTAACTTTCACTAACCTTGAAGAAGTCACGATAATACTAAAGCTCTTTGAATATTTCATTTTGTTTTGTCTTGTAACGTAAGTTGATCTTATCCTTTAGGTAAAGATAAATTAATGTACTGTGAATTTTAAATATTCTTATTAGCTACTTTCATCAATTTCATATTATTCTTAAAATTTCACTGTCAAAGTTAATGGTATTAAAGAGATTAATTAACTGCATAGTTGGTGAACGATGCATTCAAATATGATCTTTATTTTGATCGTAATAAACGTTGAAATAGCTTGAATAGAGCGCCTACTATAAAGCTTATTTCATGTGATGTATCTTCTAAAATGTAAGTTGTGACGGAGCGTTTTATCCATACAGCATCAACTTTGACCTGAATTTTGTAACATAATTTGTAATAAAAAAGAAAGTAATACAGATAAGGACAAGTAAAAGCAATGCAATTTGTTCATAACATTTTGAGAGTTGGTGAAATTTTTGTAGAAAATTGAGAGTAGGTAATTAAAATTTATGTTGACTTTTTTATTTATTATGTTGTTTTATCCGTTATTTCCTTAATTTTGAATTTCTCTGAACAAACATTTTTTAATTAAAAGAAACAAGAGAGTTTTCTTTTGAAGATATTTTCGTCTAGATTTGCAGTTTTACTTTTGAATACCTCCTAACTCGTGAATTATACTATCAATTCAATAAAAGACATGAATTGAATTAATAACGCACATGGAAGAACATCGTTAATAAAGACCTACGCGGAAACAAAAATTGTTTACACATAGCTTATCTTTAAGAATAGTGCAAGAGACAGGTTGCCCGGCAGATAACCTAAACTAAAATGCGAACAGTGATATGATAACATAAGGCGTTACGTGGACTGCTGCCACAATCATTAGATAAACATATGGGTCACTGAACCGACCTAGTTTCGATTGAGAACCGACACGATCAAGTAGTGTGTTTTAGTCAAAAACTACACGCACACAGATACGCCCGTGTACCGATAAGTGCCCGTGCGCATGTATTTGCGTATCCGCTTGAAATCAACTCTTTTTAGGAGTTTGAGTAACACTCTCAATAAAACTTGAATGAGTTTATGTAAACATAGCGCTTTATATTTAGTTGCCTATTTAGAATTGGCTCGAAGTTTAAAATGTTCTATATCTAATGGAACTGTAATTTTAATAATAAATGGTGTTTTAAAAGGTTTGATTAACCACTCTATTCAAAACGCATTAAATTGAACCTATAAAAATATTAATTGGATACTAATTTCAACTGAAAAAAAGACGAGGCTTTGACAAAACTTAAAAAAAGTAAAGTACAAATGTTCGAAATAATTTACGAAGGACTAAATTAATGTGTCTTTATTATCTTAAATACATCTCTATTCTTCTTTCTCTCTATAAATCTATTATTTTTTCTGTCTATCTAGCCATCTTTCTATCTTTTTATCTAGATAAAAGAAACAAAAGCGCTCTGATGTTTGTCGTTCACAAGTTCGATTGGTTATGAGAAACAGCCGATAGGGGGCGATGGCGTAGACAACTCTTACTCGCAATCCAATATGGCGGCCGGTATCTATTCTCCTTGAATAGTTTAAATCTATTTCAAATTTAATTTTTACTATTAGAATCCTATTACCAGCTCAGGTACTGCATTAAAGGTCATTGATGCGGATTAATTAAAATAAGACTTTAAAAGTAAATAAATGTTCGACGTTATGCCAAATTGGTACTTATGATAAGCTATAGGATTAGACGGTATAGTAATAAATGTAATTAGACAAACACTTGTGAATAGATACAAACATAAACGTGCTTATAAATAAACAACAACACTTGTTGTACATCAACAGTTAGGTCTATTATTACTGTGAATAAATTTCCGCTGTTATAAATATTTTATTTTTTTTTATTTACTCTAAGCAAATAAATCATAATAAAATTAAACTATTCGAAGCTTTTGGCGGACAAACACGTGTTGCTAATAGTGTGTGCGTGAACGTAAAAAAAAATAAATAAATGAAAACGAGAGTATTGCTGCTTGCACCAAATCAAAACAAGCTTTCAAAGTGTACCGTAAAACATCGTCTCACCGTAAAACATGTTTTTCAAGCTCGCCTGTTTGCTAAGAATAATAGTGTTTCTGTCCATTCAACCGAGGCAGTAGTGGCGGTATTCAGTTCGCTTTTCATAAAATAGTCCATCACTGATCCGTGCCATACACGGCGCGGCGTCGTAAAGCAAGCGTGCAAGCGTCAGTCGCTCGCGGTTGGCGCCCGTACCGAAGTAGGTTAGTAACTAAAGTTTTGTTTGCGTGAGGCTGCGGCGCGCTGCACTCGGCTCGCTAGGCCGCGCGCGCGGGCCCGCTCGCTCGCCGGCCGCCCTTCCCGCCTCTCCGCCGCCCCGCCGCCCCGCGCCCGTCCTCCGCGCCCGCACATCTTTCACTTTCGGGCTCCGGGCCGCCGCCGCCCGCCCTCGCAGCCATTGTTGTACCTCGCTGAAACGACGCTCGCCGCTCACGATGTACATCGCCCTCCCATTCACATTTTGAGCCCTTACGTCAATTATTAACCATTATGATTACACGCTATTCCCATTAACGGTGATTCCCCCAAGAATTTGATTTTTTCATTTTTGAATCATGATCTTGTTTTGTACCTATTTTGGGCATAAGTTACGTACGACATGATCTGAGTAATGTATAGGAAAGCATCGCATACCTATTCGACAACGTAGTTGCGCGGGAATCAGAAACTTATCCTTGGCAGTACATGTATTACTCTCGTTTTGCAATAGAAATACCGTATCTTTTGTTTACGCTTAATTTAGACTGACTTCGTTCTTAGATGTGTAGCATTGAAATGTCAAAATTAATGATAACGCAAAAACAAAACAAAGGTAGACGTGATCTGAATTGCTACATGATCATAGTGTATTTCCCGATTGCGATCTAATCGATTTGTATCTGTGACGGATTAAGCATATCCGAAGTTAAGGTCCAAGCAAAATGATAATTTAATAACATATTTATTATACATAACCGATTTTATTTTTTATTTTTTTTATTCTAAATTTGATAATGTTGCTTATTGTTTGATCGATTTCATTAAAACATATTTTGCAATATTAGGCAGATTTATAATGTTTTGGATCAAGGAATATTGCACCAAATTATTATAAAAAATATAGTTCTCTAGGATGTGTAGCCTACAGCGGATTGTCCTTTCGTAAGTCCGCCAATGTGTATCTGACTGGTATTCGCTTATTGGCAACTTAGATAAGTAAGATTCGTTGTCAAACTGACATTCAAATATGGAATAGAACGTGTTGAATGTGGATGGGTACATCACACGCATTCGCGGAGTGCTCATTGTCGGTGGTTATGTAAGGCAGAGGCCGCATCGATGCCGCTGCTGGAGTCAACGTACGGCATTGACACGCGGCCGTTCCCCACTGCCTGCGCGCTGTCGACCCCCCCCCCCCCCCCCCCCCCGCCCCGCACCAGCCCCCTCGCCCCGCGCTGCTGAAACCAGCAGCTGCGAAATTGGGTCACGAGCTACGCCGCTTCACGTCTAAGCCGACCAACGCATTTGAACCTCTCGTTTCGTATGCATACGAAACACAAATCAAGATCGTCAGGAAGCGAACGGGTCAACACTATCTGGTACTGTAGCGACAAACAAAATATCAAATTGACGGGACGGGTGTCGATGTCAACGACGGTTTATTTTAGTTTTTGTTTTATGTATTATAGTAAAATATACGAACGTTGTTTAGGTGTAAAAGTTCGCAGAAAACAACCTTTTCTTTTAAGTTATTTTTTATACAATTGATAGTTTTACGTAATACAATATAAAGTAACATATTTGTTCTGACATAAATAGTTTCTAATATTAACGCATGAAAGATAGAGAAGGAAAACAGCAATGCACCGGCTTCGAGCGCTAGAGTCAACGAACGTCATTGAGACATAATTATATCACTTTTGTGCTCTCTGTAGAAAGGAATAAGGTTGAAAATCATCTGTTGCAATTGCACAATCTAGCCTTGGCTGTTACTGGCCTGGCTGACTTAGACATTCTATCTACTTTTACGAGTACATGGGCGAAGGCTCCAGTACTTGGTACTCAGATATCTTTGTACTTTGTTGTTGCAACTAGTATTGCACTTGCCAATTGGAGTCGTTGCAGTTTCGTATAGTAAATAACAAAAGTAATATAATGTAAAATAAAATGTAATTCTCTATTCCGTGTTTATATAATAATAATAAATGAAACGGATGCACTGGTGAATAAAAATTAAAATGTTAATAAATGCTTTTATTTTATCTTAACAGTGCATTTAATTGTTCTTAACAGATATTACTTACGCCGTTATTTCTTTTATTTAAATATTTATTTATTAATGAAACTAATTTTAACATTGTTTTAATGATGATAATGTTTATTAAAAATTTAGTATGCTATTAGTAAAAATATTTTTTTAAAGATAACAATATATGTTGTATATTTACTTTAATATTAATAATTATACCTAGCCTAACAAATTATTACAGCTATATATAAGTCCATAAAACGTTCTACATAAGTATATCTTTATACAGCTACTAAAAACACTCATGAAATTCGCGATCTTAAACAAAAATCCTTACAATATAACTTACAATAATGCATATCTGTTCTACAACAGCGATTGTGTGCATTAAGCCATTATAAAATAATTAATATTATGATTATTCTTAGGCTAGGTTATGGTCGATAAGCGCCTGCAATGTAATAAACGCAAATATCTACTATATAAATACATTAAGGCTATTTTTATATGAATAAAGTAGGTATTAATAATCATGATTGTTGCGTTAGAAATATTCAATACTTTATCGACGTTAATTTACATTGAAAGCCAATTCTCGAAGGTCAAGTTAATATAACTGCATTCAATTAAATTTACTAATATTGAAATTGAAACTGCGGATTATAATTGCTATCAGTAATTACTGACTAATGATAAATTATGTTTTTTATATTATATTGATTTATTTGTTTGAGTCTTCTATACACTAAGTAAAATTTATGACTAAATATGAGTTTCAAAACATTTAAATAAAGCTTAAAAGTCAGCCTTATCACTTTGTAACGATTACTTCCAAGCAACATGCATTTTAGATAAGACAAAAATATTATACGTACTGTACGATCAATTTATAGTTTTCCTTAATGAAAACAACTATAATATTTTATTCGATTGACTGTGATTTAATTTTTTTTAAGGAACTATTATAAATACAACATACCAATTGTAAGTGCTATTATATTTATGATGAAATATATTAAATAATTCAAAATTTGATTTATTAAAAATGTTTTGCAAACATAACAACAATTTGACAATACACAACGGGTATTAGTTTTGGCAATGTTTAGCCAAATTATTATTAGAGTGACCGTGAATAAGTTATTTGTGTGACGCAATGGACTACTGTGGATTGATTCGGTCGGGGGTGGCGCGAAGCCGCCCTAGTTTCAGTCGCAGGCTGCAGCGGTGAACGACCGTCATTGACCCAACTACCTACGCTGTAGCCCCTGGCGGATAATATGGTACACCATTGAAGCTGCTTGGTAACAATATCGATCATGCACTTTGCTAGCTATTTCTAGGAAAAGGTTCTAGATTTTACGAGCGTCCTTGTTGCAATTCAGTAATTATTTTACCTATATTTATATTGAAAAGAGGTAGTTTGTATGTTATTGACGTTACATGGAGTATTGTCTGGATCGCTTGAAATAATTTTTGTTTGCTCATAGAAAGCCTCATTATTAAGTCGTGAATGTAAAAAAACGAGATAGTTTTTAACGGTGATGTAACCGAAAGTTATTATAAATTACTACAGCTATTTGAGAGAAAAAAAGCTAATTGATTTTAGTGATGTTCTAGTTAGCGTACATTTAGCTTATTTATAGATATAATAAAGTGTATTGAAACAAAAATGAACGTAGAAATTACCTACACATTTCATTTGACAGAATTTAAAAATAATAAACGATTGGAAAGACGCTAAATTAACAAATTTTAAAGAGAAATATAGTGTAACGTTTTGGTGTGAGAATAAACGAAAAGTTGGGTAATATCTATTTCTGGAATGTAACGCTAAGAATGGTCATTTTGCAAACGGCCGAGTCGCCGATAACATCTTGTGTTTTGTACAAAAAACCTGGGAAATGATGTATTAATTCATTTACCAAAACAGAAAATAATGTTTACTTTTATCTGTATATAATCAAGTTTGCCGTATAGTTTAGTCAAGTCGCAATAGTTTCTCACCAGATAAATTTGTTTCAAAGATATGAATAATCATAATAGATACTTGTATACAGTTTTAAGGCTCTGAAGCGCAGGATGGTGTCAAGAGGTCTTAACCCGGGTGCACTTTCAAGGGTTTTTGTGCATTAGTGAGTTTATAAGAAGTAGGGGTCGGGGTGCGCGGGGTGGTGCGGGGTGAGGCGGGGTGGGGCGGGGTGGCGGGGAGATGCGAGGTCAGCACGTGCGAATGCAGAGGGTGAACGAACGTCATTGACCTACCTCGGAGGCCTACTTATAATGTGCCGATAACAACCCCGCTGATAACGCTTGTTTGCGCTCCTATTAATGCGCCGCTTCTAATACAAATTTAAGACGAAGTAGACTATTTAAAAATGTTTTTAATTTTAAATTATTTTTAAGCAAATATAATTTTATTTATAATACTTACTTTACTATTATCTCTACTCTAAAATATTACTATTGGAGTTTGAATTATTGATATATAATTGAAGTAATTCATATTCAATTATAAATAATATAACAAAATGCTTGAATACTTAATTTAATTATAATATAATTCAATCGAACTAAAGTTTAGGAAGCGAGTTATTAGCGCGTTATCAGCACAGATAATTAATATGTTTAAACCTTGTCCCACCAGCTTTGTGATTTTCCTTCTAGTTCTTGCAATTATATATCAATGTCAAGTGTACCAAGCCATATTTGCCGTTAATGGTTTTAGGTAATTCAATTCATTATTCATTAAATGCATCGAGTTTTAATTAACTAAATAAAAAAATCATCAATAAATGTTCGGATAAATATTGTTCCATCAGCGAATGCAATTTAGTTTCGATTAACGAAATTATGCTCGTAATTGCCTCCATCGAGCCATAACTCCCTAAGGGTTAAATAATTCTGTAATATACATTCCTGTATAATATATCTATTATGCATTTCAATATCAATTGCACTCAGAGACAATTGGCTTGTGGTAAGAATTATGGAGTTCCACGTAACTAGCTACGTAGGCAAGTTCTGCCACTTATAGGAATCGCACTTAAGGTACGGAGCAGTGCACCGGGCCCTATTTCCGACACCCCGGATCAATACGAGCCGGGGAACGACCCCGTGACCTCGGTGAAACTGGGACAGCGCGCAAGCGCCTCATTAACCCGGTGCATCCGTTGCTGCTATGAATTGCAAATTTTCTATCCAATAATTGACGTGATGTAAACTCAACGCACACTCAGCGCTTATCTTGATTATTTGCAATGTCTTGTTTACGTTTTGTTACTATGTTTTGACGAGAGCAATCGATCTTAGAGGCTTTTTGTTTTTTTGTTTATACAACATAACATAGGGGGCAACCGAGCAGGCAAGTCACCCGATGGAAAGTGGTCATCGCCGCCTTTGAACACTCGTTGAGCTTTAGCAGAGCAGAGTATGATAATTATATAATATAATGATAGAATTACAGTATTATAATATAATTAATGATTCAAGGTTAAATACAAACAGAACTGTTGTCGAGTTTAATTAAGCTTCCAATACACAGAACAAACGGTGTTCACGTTATATGAAAACTAAAGTTATAAAGGTCAGATGTCACGTTGCAACACCAAGTACGAAGGGAATTTGATCGATCCAACTTAAAAGCGTATATTGGAACAGAACATTGCTATATAAATGTGGATACATTACTATATGAAGGAGTAGACTGATAAATCTATAAATACAATTAAGAAAATCCGGAGGGAAGTGAATCAAATCAATTAGCTAATTAAAAGCGATCCTATTACTCTTCTGTACTTATATTTAGTAGTAAAACTTATTTTGACTGTTTGCTTTTGCTTTATTTATAATTTTTAAAGCAGATTTTTTGATGAGTGTGTTAAAAATTAAGTAAATATAAAAATGATATTTATAAAAATTATATGTACGAACTTCTGGCGACAAACATGTTTGCGCTTTAGAATGTAACACTGTAATAATTTAGAGTACGTTTTGAGTGCGTGAAGCGTTCGGGCCTATAATATATAGGCACTTGCAATGCCAAGGTGACTGCCAAAAGGCAGTGAGGTCAGAGCCCAATGTCAGGGGCCCTAAGATTTTGTTTAAAACGCTCGATGACAATTTAAGAATTGAACATCAATTTAAACACTTACATTTAAGCCGCTACTCGCTTATTTATTCGTGATTGAATTAAAAATGTAGTAATAATAAAAGCGTTGTAAAGGAATATTAAATGAAAATAAGATAAATGGCGCCCGAAACCAACGACGTGTTTTTTCTAGAACCTTCTTTACCTGTTTGTTTTTCTAAACATTTCGTAAAAAAAGGTTGTATACAATTACATCATATTAGTATTACTATCTTCACTGCTTGATTAACCTTTTAAGATACAGCAAGTCGGTGATGTCGTAAACATTTTGTGGGATAGCATCAAGTAATTAAGGCCAACCAAAATAAACTTTAAAATAGAACACTGAACGGTCGTTAAAATTCTTACGTTTAATTTTTTTATATTCAGTTTCAGACAAATTTTTACATATTGTTTTATATGAATACATACTAGAGGTAAATAAGAGATGTGATAATATAACTCCTCTTACTAGATATTATAATAGGTACTTACTAGTACTCTTAATTGCAATGCTATAAACTTATATACTTAAAACATTTTTAGATTTATATACTTGAAACAACCTATTTCATTAAAAATAAAATATACATGTACATTTAAATAAAATTATTAAAATTTTCTTAACGAAGTTATTCATTAACGAGGGACCAAAAACGCAACTGCATTTTCATATGTAATTGTTTATCGCTTTTTTCGTATTAATATTATTTATTCTACTACATAAGCTACAAATTGCAGCTTGTACAGTATTAGATGTCATTATAATGTTAGGTATGACCGTATAAATAAAGCAATTTTCTACGGAGCGAAAAGAAAAGTATCGCTATTTCATACGTTTCAGGATGGTTCTCGCTTGATAAATAAGAAGTTGATACTTGATAGCCGTGGGAGAAAATATTGATAATATGCAGTTCGCTGTTCGTATCTGTAGTATTTTCTCATGAGACGGGGACAGTTGCATAATATTTCTAAAGGAAAAATTGTAATCTAAAACATTTCCGCAGCCAGTGATATAACACGAGTTATTTTCGTTCCCAAAACAATATTGGATATTTTGAGGTGGATTTGGAGGTAGAATCATGCCATTAGAGTGAACATACATATCTTCTTCTCATTTCCTTTTGTTACAAATCCTTCCCTTTTGCGCTATATTAAAGATCGGCTACGCAGTCGTGAGGCACTTTCCTTTGCGACTGTTCATGAGGGAACCTCCTGCTGCTCCTGTTGCCCTCCATCACATAAAAATCGGCGTTAAAGTATTCTATACGTTTATCCAGGGTCTTATAGCTTTTGAGTGCAAGAGAAACAAACATCCAAACATCCTCACAAACATTTGCATATATAATAATATAAGTAAGGATGCGTATTATACACATATGACAGTGACAGTGGCTTGACCCCTCTTTGACCTAATTTCGAGTTCTATCCAGCGGGCCCGTGACGCACGCGTGTGTGTAATATATATTTATGTATATAATATATATTGGGAAATAAATAAACAAACTGGTTTACTGCAGTATAAACGTAGGGATGGCTAAATGCAATGTTCCTTTATAGCTTGTAAATTGTGAGACAAATAAAGTTGTTATAAGTATAATAGGTATATTTTAGAGAGAGCAAAAGTTTAGCTTGGCTACAACTAGATGGCACTGTGTCGAGTACACACTTACTTGAAAAAAAAAAAATAGAAAACATTATGAAAAAAAAATGCTTAGATTGTTATAATATTTTAAGAATGACGATTAATTATTTGATTATATTTGAAATTGATTTTTGAGATAAATATTATATCGTAAGAAACCTGTAGTTTTAGGTTCGTTATGGAGCCTGAAAACGGAAAATTGGTCACAGATGATAAAAAATACACATCTGAATTTATTCATTCCTCTTCATCAATACAATAAATAACTAAAAACCAAAATAAACCAGTATTCGTAGTTGAAAGGTTTATAATAATGTCCAATAT
>JADANM010001663.1:7149871-7160620 GCA_026213755.1 Eurema hecabe | reverse complement strand
TTACAGTAGATATTCAAGTGAACATTATTTTCGAACAAGACAAAAAAATAAAAATTGCAAGCAAAATAGCTGTTACACCAACACTGCGCGATAGTTTACCGAATGACGTCGCGGTCGTTTAAAGAGACATTTTCACTGAAGAAAATACGTACTGTTAATTATAATAAATTATTCATTTTGTTTAATATCTACATTTATATATTATTATCACTGTTATACACTTAGAGTATAATACGGCATAATATTTGAAAGTGTAAGGAATGTTACCTTTTTCTATTCTGAAACAGACGAATCAATGATTAGGCGAGCAGTGGGGCTTTTTTATTAGTTCGATGTCCTGAAAATTGAAATCATAAGTAGCATTTACAATTTGGATAGTAATAAGAACTTGTAAAAATGATATATCTCATATTAAAAAAAATATTCTTATATCTAAAAACCATTATTTTGTTTGCATATTTTTTGTCTGTACATTTTAAAAAAATCTGTTAGTTGTAAAGTACAATTTGCAAGACATAATGCTTTAGATCTGTATAGTGCGTGTTACGCAATATATTGACTCGAACGTCGCTGAAGTATTCACGCAGATTACCATTTTGTGAAGCGCTAGTCGTTTTTGATTGATAGTGTCCGGATCAACTTATGGGACTTAAATATTGAGATGGATTCGCCGGCGTATGAATGAGGTGAGGAATTATTCAGGTGATGGATGGTGGTGCGGGGCGTTCACCCCCGGGAGCCGGGACGTGGGGTCGGAGACCGGCCGAGTTCCGACCAGCTGATGTCGGACGTCACCGGCTCCCGACGTGTGCATGACTAACAAATAGTTGCGACGCTGTTATCGGACACCGTTACATGTTAATTCCATCGTGATTTATGGACGCAGTGACGTTTTCACGCATGTTTTTTTCATGATCTCCGAAATAGTAAGCAAATTTTAGAGTTGAATCTTAATGGGAGTAGAGGTATTTTTCCGATATCTACTTTTCTTCACCTTCATATAGTAGATGAAACAACCATCAAAATATATATTAATTGATGTCAAAAAAATTCGACCAAGCTACTGAATGTATTTTCGTTGAAAATCTAAAGAAACTTATTACTTTAAATGATTTAGAGGGCGACCAAACAATTTTTATACGATATAAACCAAATAATTGATATATTTTTTAATATGTAAATAATATTGTTTTTATATAAACTTATGGATTCCCTAATTCTAATTTTACTAGTTTTCCTATTCGCCACAAGATGGCGTTTTAAACATGTGATAAATTTATCTATTAAAATACCTAAAAACTGATTCAAAGTTTTATTTATAAGATGTCGTGCGAACACTTTATCATTTACCACACAGGATATCACAGTATTATACCAGAGTGTAAAATAAAATTCAGGTAATGTGGAATACACAAATCCTGACCGGAGTAACAAATTAGTTACTTTCAAATTAAAATTTTCTGCTTTTAAATATTAGAATATTATAACAATAAAGAAAAAACATAAATTGAAAAACTGCCTTAAAATTTATTTAACAAACACACCTCTTTGAAAGAAATCTATTCAATATAAACAAAAAAATTAAGAAATGTCATTCATCCATTTTCTTTTAAAACAAGTAGACTATGTAATGATTTGCTTGGATGTTTTAATTTTTTTTCTAAATTGTAGTACATAAATCGTTTTTATGTATAACGTTTATATATGACTTTGAGTTCTGGTACGTAAAGTTTTCAAGATGGGGCACAAAGCATACGGGCCAGAAACCAGCTATGAGGAGCGAGCCCAGCGCAGGCTGCAGGTCGTCTACGCCAAACAAACACAAGAACGTCAAGTGTTTATGCAAGAGTTGAAAGAAATAAGACGACAAAGACAGAAACGCATCATACGAGAATTAAGGGATTTGATTGGCCCGCGGTGGTATCACGCCCTGAGTGTTCCTCAAAGACAAGCTTTGGACACTTTAGAGTTCTCCATTTACCAAGATCTATTGGAAGGAAGACCTTCCCGAAGCGCGGAGGTTATGCGACAGCTAGGTTTGTACCCACGGCCGAACGAAACCGACCTGATGAACAGCGTTTACCTCGGCCGTAACGATCCTAAAGCAATGTTAGCTCAGTTATTTCACGCAACTTTCGGGCACTCCATCGACGGAAAGCGGTTGTCGTACACTCTTAACGCGAGATTGATGTTATCGGGTATATTATACTTGGGGTTGGAAAACCTATTAGATTTGCTCAAAGAAAGGTTTAAAGCAGATCCGGTAAAACAGAAACGTGCGACGAAGCCAAAACCTAAACCGAGTCCGCCATTGAAGTCTCCATATTTGCAGGATATGATTGCAGTTTTATATACACCGCCGAGACGAAAGCCATCAAAGCCAGCACCTCTTCCAAACTTAGACGATCTAAATGAACCGTACGAAGAAGAACCTCCGATACCGAAACCACCCCCACCGCCGCCGCCTCCACCTCCGCCAAAAAAGAGACTACCAAAAGCATGTTGCGACAAATTAGCTGGGATCATGCCCATTGAACCACATTCTTCTGTCACTGCTGTTACTTTGAAAACGGTAACACAAACCCATCGCCACAAAACTCGAGGTTCCAAATTTAGTGTCACAGAAGTTAAAAAAACTTACGGAATAAGCGTTGCGAGACCAAAACAATCCAACCGTAGAAAGAAGATACGCCCGCCAAGCACTGGTATCGAAAACGCCCAATATTTAATTACTGGAGTATACAAATGTCACGGGAAATCGGTTTTTGTATTGGGTAGCGTTTCCATCATGCCGCCGCAGGGTGAATTAATACATGGTGGTCACAAATATATGGATGGAGAATGTATTATGATAAATTATGGAATCAGGGGCAGGTCACCACCACCTAAACCACAACCTTGCGACTGTGTCAGAAGATGGCAAGAATCCGTATTTAAATATGTTAAGGAAACTAAATGTATGTGTGGTCATCACTACGACTATGGTAACGAGGGAACGTTTCCTCCAGAAGAATTACCTTTCTTCCAGAAACCAACAGCACATTCTCCTTATAAATTTAACTATGAAACTATTTTTGATTTAGACGAAAAACATCTTCACGTCGAAAAGGAGTTTAAGAGAATCTGGGAAACAGACAGCGCACTGCATGTAGGTGATCCCAATGCCCCAAAAAAGGATAAAAAGAAAAAAAAGAAAAGATCTTCAACTACTTGTTTAGGAGAAAATCCAAAGCCAGAAGATTATCTCAAATGCGCGTTGCGATTAATGAGAAAAGGTAATATTGCAGCAACGCTCCCTGATATACACTTAGTTCCGGAATTGAGAGAATGGATGCGAAAAAGAATATTCGGTCCTTATAAGGCACGTGAGAAGAAAGATATGATACGCCAAAGCACTATATACTGGCAAATGTTTTTATCTTTAGCTGCGAGAGGTTTCGGGCATGTATCTCCACCAAGAGATCCGACATATGCCGGTCACACAAATTGGATACATAAGCAAGATCTGAACGATAAGTTCCGAAAGTTTACACAAAAGTACAAGATGCATTTGTTTAGGTCGCTGGCTGAGGTGAATAACATGATGTGGCCGACGATGTACCAGGCTCAATTTCCAGATAAGAAATTCCGTGAAATATATTTTTCGTATTTATTCGGCAAAATAGAGGATATACAATTGATGCATCCCTACAGCGCGAAGGAATCACTCGAACGCAAGTTCACTCTGGCAAGAAAGAGGTACGTGTGTTTACCTGCTGGTGCTGAAGATATTGAACCATGAAATTTGTGATTGTGTTTTAATAAAAAAATGTGATTGATTATCTTCTTTTCATTTATCACAGATTAAGTATTAATTATTCAAATTAACCATAAAGTTTGTGGATTAGGGATCAGTGAGTTCGGTTTGTCCCACATATTAAAGGAATTAGATGATAGATTTCACTATATACTAATATAATTAAATAAATATTATGAGGATTTAGGATGAAATAAAAGATATAGGCTATTTTATAATTCATAATTTAATGTGATAAGTGTATTATATTAACATACCAATGCATGTTTATATAACAAAATTTATGGCTTAAAAATTAAATTTTCACTGTAAAACAACTAAGTTGTCGAATGTCTATCGATTGCGTACTCAAAACGTATTTTTATTCTATATATTTGTTAGAGCATTTCCAAAATGCAGAAAAAAATCATTACATTCTCCATACACGTCGCTACACTACACATAATACTCAAAGGTATTAAAAATATTTCTCTTCTATACCAATACCGAGACCGCTACATGTACGCACCTCCTACTTATTATCATACAAGTCTTATTATTATATAAAATCTATAACACATTAAAATACATTAGAGATACAATCGCAGAATACGCCACCATAACTCTAGCTAAGGGATATTCATCGTCTTTGGTATCAATGTTGTAGAAAACAAAAAAAAACTTCACTTGAAATCAGAATATTAAACAGAATACTGATGTAGATAATGATCATTTGATTTAAAGCATATCTCATTAAAACTAACGTAACAACGTTAACAAAATAAATGGCAAATTAAACAATTGTGATTCACATTAAGTTAAAATAATACAATATAACAATAATGTTAATATGGATACAACAGAAATGCTATAATAGAAATGCATAACTTACATACATTGTTCTTAATCATTTGTGCAAAAAATACATATAGAAACCTACCAATAAACTATACAAAATTTAGTATTGTAAAAGTATGACGAAGCTCTGAATTTAATGCCCTAGTTATTGAATTAAATCTATAAGAAAAAATACGTAGGTATTTATGAATGAAATCGAAAGACATTATAGTCATACGAGCATCATCTGGCATTTGACGTGGATTTTGTAATACTATTACAATGTACGTTTATTTTTTTTTTAATAATCAAGCACATATTTAATTGAGACAGGAAACAAAATAAGGATGACTTTAGAGAAAGCTATATCGAAAATTCACTGACGCTTCAACCGTTAAACGTAATATTTTTATTTCACGTGCCAGTCGATGCTCGCCGCACTATATCCTATTGCACATACTATTTAAAGTAGTATTCTGTGTTCTAAATTTGAAGTTCCTGATGTGAGCTGGCGTTGTGTGCGGGGGCGGGGTGCGGCGCCCTCTGCTGCAGGTGCACTAGCGCGGAGAGCAGCCGCGTGTTCGCTTCGTCGAGGGCGGCTATCCTGTGCTCCTGCGCTTCTATCACCCTCTGCTTGTGGGACAGCGCGGCGGCCATCTTGCGTTGCTCTCGCCGCAGTTCCTCTTCTACGCAAATTAACCTGAAAAATTTATACTTTGTTACATGTTACACATTATAAACACTTTACATAAGAATGCATTGTGGTAAGTGAGGGCCATATCAGTCAAAAGTGATATCTTCCAGGCAACCAAGTCACGACAATAAAAATACACAATTTTATGAATATTGAACTCAAAAGAATGGACAATATTAATGTACAATGCTAAATAATTTAAACAGCTCATAATATATAACATGAGAGTTGTTTATAATGCATTAAGGATAATATTTACCTGGATATGATGGCCTTCATCTTGGCATCAGTGTGATCCTGACCCGAGTCTGTGGGCCCGAGACGTCCACGCAACAATTCCACTGAACATTTTAATCGTTCGATTTCACGTTCATACTGAAAATTAAAGTGTTAAATTAAGTAAAAGGTGGATATAAAAATATTCATAAATCTTTTAGCATTTTGAAAAGTTAATGAATGAGAATTCGTTGATATATTTGAATAATTTGTTTTAAAATTTAATAAATAGACTCTTGGAAGATTACATACAGGTCAGATAAACACATAAAGATGTTAAAATGATAAAATCAAGCTCTACTTACTACATAGTTAAAATTAGTTAATTAAATCACACCTGTTCAATAGTTCTATGATGCTTGTTGGTGCGTCTCCGGCCCGTCGTGCTGTACAGGGTGTCGTCCACTTCGTCCGAACTGTCGGTCAACTCCCGCGCAGATTCCAAACTGAGCCGTCTCTGTAGCTTATCTCTTGCGGGAATATCTCTCTCAGTCCGAGCCGGCCTCTCGCTGGCCTCACTCGAGTGGGACTCTCGACTGAACACTCGAGACGGAGACTCCCGCCTCTCCCTAACTCCATAATAATCCTGATGCCTCTCCATATCCTCATTCAATCTGCTACTGGACATCTTCGCACCGGAATACGCCCTATCCAAAGGATAGTTTGTCTCTGGTGCGGAGTTATCGTTCACAAACTTCTCGGGTGAATTCTTAGCATTCTCCATATTGTACAACGCTTTCTGACTCCGCGATATCTGCAGTCTATACATCTCTTTGTTCACTTCCTCCACGTTCGAGTCCGACCGGCTCATGTGATAGCCTGAATCTGTGGAAATGTGGTGAGGCTTGCTTTCATAGAGCGATTCCCCCCTCTGCCCGAAATGCTTGAGATTGAGCTGATTTTGATTAGTCGAGTAAGAGAGCATAGGGTTTGTTCTGGGCATTCGCGTCTTGCTACTCTTGCGTAGACTGGGCGAATTGCTCGACGACTCATCGTCCCTTATCCTAGGAGAGTTGCTGTGATTACTTCTCTGATAAACATCTTCGTAGTTACAATTATCTCTGGTGAGTTTTCGGTGGGTATTGTGATTCTGTTGGTCGAAGTTTCTACCATCGTCGTTGAAGTTGGTAGAACCCTCTTCAGAATTGGTCTCCGCGTTGTCAGTGCTCAAGCCCTCCTCATCAATGGATGAACTGGATGAGCCACATGGACATCGCTTGGAGTTCCTGTTTTCATTCTTCTTTACTTCTTGCGATTGTCGATTATCCTCCATATTATAGACCGGGTTCGTGAAGACTAATGGAGCAACTTTTGAATTTGAATTTGTGTTATTTTGTGCGTTATCGGCAGTGGTGAAGTTCTGTATGCCATATTTTTGGATGTCGTATTCGATCTTTTGTTGCACTGGGCTCTTTGGGTAGAACTTTTCGTTTTTGCTATCGTAATACTGCTTGTCTCTTTGTTTTTGGTAATTTAGCTGCGAATAGCGACTCAGAGGTTGTCCGCCGTTTTCGTAGGGTTGATGATGGTGCGTCGTATTCTCTATGGGACTAGAACTTTGGCTGTACGTGGCGATGCTTTGGTACCCGGAACTGGCGACATTCGACAAGCCACTGATGGACACGTTCGAACCGTTGTTCGTGTAAGAGTTTTTGTTTCCATTGACGATGTTGTTGTTCGATTTAGATTGAGCTATGTTCTTTTTATTCATAATTTTATCGTCAACTATATCAGAATCATCGGCGTACTTCAGCAAGTCTGAGAGCTCCTCGAGCGTGGCGGTCTCCTTCATAATATTCTGCATTTCGTTTGTGCAGTAATTGTGGTTAATGCTGTCGTTGCTCGGAGACCGCTCCGTGTTGTAGTTGGAGTTGTGATAGTGCTGCTGGTTGAAGTTATTGTTGGGCTTGTATCGATCTTGGAAGCGCCTCTCTAGACTCTCGTTTAAGCCGTTGCTGATGCCTTTGGGATATTGGTCCGAGCCGAATCCGATTTGGACGACTTTGAGATTGACACAGTGCTCTTGGTTGTTGTACTGGGAGCTGTATCTATCGGGGTTGACATTCTGGTTGGGGTTGGAACCGTATCCATTCCTGGGAAGCGTGGCGGAGCGTAGGTTGAAGCTGGGCGACTTGGACACGGTGACGTAGGAGCCTTTGTACTTGGATTCGTCCGCGTTCGACTTGGACGGGCTGATGTTGAACTGTACACCGTTTTTGTTTATGATGGGCGAACTGTGCGCGAAGTTGTTGTTGTTAAGCGGACCATTGGACACTACGCTGTCGTTGCTTTGTTTCGTCGGTGTGTTGCAAGTGGGGTCGTTGAACCTGTAATAGAGATACTCTTTAGGGATCTGTAGCATAAGTATGGATCTATTTTTTATGAAATTTAGCCCGAGTTGAGATAAAACTAGATTGCAATTATTTAATGTCTATAAAAAAGTGTTTAAATGAAATGTAAATCTATTTTAGGGACAAATAAAAGGATCATTCTGTATCTCAGTATTACCATTGTGCCACTGCCTAGCTTAAATATTTTACTTTGATTGCATCAAATATTTAGCAAAATATATAAAAAACTTTATGATAAATACCTAAATATATTCTCATTCGTTTGGGTCGTCGGTCCGATGTCATTGCTTGCTAATTTCTTCGAGAGTTCATCCAATATATCAGATAATGGATCCAGTTCCTGAAATCAAGATTAATTCTGAATGAAAAACAAATGTAAAGTGTATAAAATGTCATATTATATTGACTTGTTATTATCAAAAGTTGATTTATTTGAAATTGCTTGATACTTACTTAAATTAAACAATAAAGTATACTACAATTGAGTGACAACAACTTTATCTATTACATTACAACTCAATCTCACCGGCATGCGTCCCGCGGGCAGCTTAGGCAAGCTATCAACTAGCAAGCCGTGCAGTGTTGCCAGCTGCTTGCCGAGGTCCACGTGGGGTGCCCACTCGGGGTCCGCCTCCACGGCACCCCCAACACCCCCAACACCCCCCGGCGCCTCCGACCCGCCCGACTGCTGCGATGTCGACGAGTTACGCTTGCTGTTGTTCTCTTGCTGTTGAGACTGCTGTGTTTGTTGCTCTTGCGGTCTCGTCTGCGAATAAAAAGTAGTTTTTTTAATGACAATTTTTTGGTAACATTCCTTTCGTTACATGTAGTTATTTCCGGCCCGATGTCACGTATAGTATACATAAATATTAAACTTTTGGAATCAATCATCTTTTTAAAAACCGCATGTAAACGTGTTGAGTAGTTATAAATAATCTAACCATACATATAAACCGGGATAGCAAGTTTTCAATATCTATAGATATGAATGATTTCATTATCTATAGATAAACATTGATTTTTTTCAGAAACAAATAATCTATTCAACATTAAAAATTATTTTACTTATCAAATGGTCCATTATCACTAAGAATATATATTTTACCGCAAAAGAGATTATGCGATTATATATTGCGAAATATTAAATACTTACAGAAATAGCTCTCAAAAATGCCTTCATGTTGGGCGCCTCCTGTTCAAGGAAGTCATTGAGGAACTCCATAAAAGCCTCCTTGCCCTGGAACCGTGTGAAGTTGGCCAGCGTCTGCAGCGTCTTCGCCACCAGAGTCAAGTTACGCGCCGCACGCTCATTCGGGTATTCTGAAATAATACAATAAAAAAAAACATTATTAACAGACACTCTCATTAGGGAAGTTAATAATTATTATGTTGTAGCTTTATTATTTCTCTATAATTTATAGATTGCAAATTTGTTTAATGACAGTATAGAATTGGGGAACTGACACAAATTGTGAGCTTTATAACTGACTTCAAAAAGGATGATTTCTCAATTTGACCGTATAATATGTGCTTATTGCATGTATTATTTGGTCACATATATAAACACAAAGTAATTGTTTAATAAAATTGTTGACATTCAATTAATTAACTGAATTTAGTGAGTTATTGAAATTCGCTTACCGTGAGTGATTCCAAATAGACTGGGCGAAAGTATCGCAGGGCACAAAAATCTCAAGAATATCGATGCACTGATTAGATTGTCCGAGATATCCTCTCTGCCCATCGACGCCAATCTGAAAAGTTACAATTTCATTATAGCATAAGAAAAATAGCTATTAAATTTCTTTAATATTGTAAACATGTAGATTATTTTTCTAAAAATCATATAATTGCCGAGCCTAATTTAAAAAAAATCACAAAATAAAAAAACAATGTTTCGCCTTGCCTCAATTCTCTCACAAAGAAAGTATCAATAACGATAATTAAATTTTTCCTTTCAAATTATTTTTGTAATACTTTAATAGTAAATGTTTTGTATTAAAAGAATCTATTCCTCGATTTCTTTACATAAATGTACTTATCCAGTAGGATATTCATATCCTGTATGTATTTCAAGTGTAGTTGCAATCGAGCATTTATTGTGTATGTGTGCTTGTATCGGCAAGTGGGTGCGACGGTGTATGTGTGTGTATGTCGGGTTGTGCGCGTATGTCTATTTGTGAGTGTCAGTGTGTGTGCATGTGTGCGTGTGCGTGCGTGCGTATGACCCACCTCTCGCGGAAGGTGGCGAAGCAGTCTCGCAGCGGCGGCGGGAAGCGCGGCGCGGAGGCGGCGATGGCGCGCCAGGCGAGCGTGACGGCGTCGCGCAGCGCGGCCTGCTGGCGCCGCAGCGCCGCGCCGCCGCCCGCGCGCAGCGGGTCCACCTCGCAGTCCGCCGCGCTCGCGCCCGCCGCCACCGACACCGCCTCGCCCAGTGTCTCCTGTCGTAATAAACGTCATTATAATATTTACTCAGACAACAAAACCTGAAAAGACATGGAATACCATATTGCGTTCGGTGGGTAAAGCTAGAAAAAATAATATTATTTATTTTGTATTGTGATTAATATACAAAAAGTGGAAAAAGTTTACTTATTTTATCCCGTGAGAACAACTAATTACTGACTGGCAAAATATTTTACTCATTAAAAGAATATAAAAAATACTAAAAAGAATGTCAAAACCAGGGTTTATACCTGTAGATACTGATCGCCGACCAGCTTGAGGTAGGCCTCCATGCTCTTGGTGGCGAGCGAGTTGCCGCGGAAGGTGAGCGAGTGGTCGCCGGTGCGGCGCACGTCCAGCGCCACCACGTC
>JADANM010001663.1:7114849-7148227 GCA_026213755.1 Eurema hecabe | reverse complement strand
AGACTAGAAGCACGTACCGACGAGCGCGTGCTTGTCCCGCTTGCGCGCGCGCCGCTCGGGCTCGCGGTACACGTTGACGTGGATGGCGCGCACGGCCGGCAGCGCGCTGAACTCGTACACCTCGCCCCAAAAACACAGCTCCGTTTTCAGTTTGGACGATGATCTGGAACCACAGTTCATGACTTAATTTATTTATTTATTTATAATAAAGTATTTGGGGATTGTAAATCAATTATAAACTTTTATAGGCGCTTATAAACTTTTCTACACGAGTCTTTGTCTTTAATTTTTTTACAAAATAAGTTAAAAGATTATATAGTCATTTCAAAGAGTATATGATAAAGCAAGCATATTACGATTTTAATTTCGTTTCACGACCAGAAACAACTTCGATAAGCTGATAGTTAATCCAACCTTTTCTTGAGTATATTGGTAAGGAAAATAGCCGTCGACTTTGATAATATTACACAGCAAAAAAGATAGTATAATCGGTAATTTGAATGTCAAATAACACACCTGGCATACAGTGTGTCATCGAGTAGAATCTCGCAATAGTATCGCTTTTTGGGTGGAATCGCTTTGGCCTCCAAAAGCCAAAGCTTGACAGTCCTCTCGCAGCGCCGCGTTCTTATCTCATCGGGCCTGGCTGCTTGTCGTAAACTGAAAACAAAATAATTTAACACATTATAAGATGACATCATTTTTATTTTTCCCTTAATTTAATCTGGGCTATAAGTTGTTCTGGATTCCAAAAAGCACATTTTTAAATTATTTATCTTTTTGTATGTTACTCCATATTACTTCTACATCTTTTCTGTCTTGCAGTGGTAACATGAAATAAAGTGAATCAAGATCGACAGAAAGGGAAAAGGGCCCTTTAGCAAACAGATTTCCAAAAAACAAGAAAGCGACATATAGTAGCCAAAAAAGTCCTTCACCAGTACATTATTACTAGTAAAGTTTTTATTAGTGTTATTAGCTGATCTCAATAAATAGCTTTCTTACTGTGTTATTACTTTTTGGATTTGGAAATAAAAATGAAGCTAACCTATATATCCATCTGTCCCGTTCCTTCCGTGATGCGCAAGCAAAATACCTCGGTGCACGGTTTTCAGCGCTTAGCGCGAAGCAGTGCGGTCGGCCCAGCACGGACGAGTGGAGAGCCCGGATTTCTACCTATAAAATATATACATACCGCTATATTAAACAATAAAACTGAGCGTTACATTAATAAAGTAACTGGTAATTAATGTTTATAGATATATTGTATATCTTAGTATTCTTCCGTTTATTTTCAAGATCACTTTACTTAAATAAAAAAATAAGTTTAAGCAATAATACATTAGCAAAAGCAAACATATGTCTGGTGATTAAGCATGAGTCAAGCTTGGCCGTTGACTAAGTAGATCGTAAGTTTGATAAGTTCTCTATTTGCAAGTTAATTTTTGACGGTAGGCATAATCATTCATAATTTTATAATTATACAAAAATACTAAATATTTGGTTGTTCTTTTACGTTTTATAAACTAAACTGTATTATCTGTAATTAATTGTAAAATTAATATCTTTTTTAGTCTTACTTGATTTGGAGGGCCCAAATCCATCGTAGATACGGCTGGTGAGTGCGCTGACAACAGACTTTCATGAGACCTGAAAAAAACACACAATAAATTAGTATCTAGTTACTATAATTAATTCCTTAGACAGTTGTGTAGTTGAGTACACAGTAACAAAGCTTTTAGTGAATGGATACGACAGACGAGGTGGGGCAACACTCCTTAATAAAGTTACGACACCTTGTTCATAATACGGTCCGGTCACGACATACTCTAATTACTCTTGTTGTCCTAGTACTTTTTTACTATATAACGTGCACATACAATACAAATTATGCAAATATCATCATAATACATAATGAATGATATTATTATATAATACTTATTTTTATAATAAGATTAATCATGATTAAATTTACTGAGGTTACCGAGGTTAATAGTCACATACGTTAAACACAATTAAACTTTACATAAAACGCAATCGTTTCTCTACTTTTGTAGCTCGCATTATTTAGATACAGCAACCAAGAAGTTTGATGTTTTGTATATCCAGACGTCTGACAACAGACTTAAAAGGAAACTAGACAAAAATAAATAGCGAACGATAAGTTATGTTGTTCCTTGTTTATTCTTTCCCAAATTTTTTCGATTGTTGTCACAAAGGCTGTAATGGGGAATTATGTTATGTGCATTCTAGTTACGTAATATAAAAAACAGATAAAAATCATTGCATTGTATAGTATTGCAAATTGACACAAAATTTTGCAAACAACAAATTTTGTTATATGTACAACCTTTGATTAAAGCGTCTGCTACTGAATTCTATTATTTAAAATTGAAATCACCGAAAGTATAAAATAACATCATTCAAATTTATCAATCGTTTTTGGATAACAAAAAGGGTATATTTATGTTCAGTATCGGAAGGCGCTCCTTTTAGAGAATTTTAATTTGTTATCTAAATGACAAATAGTATAGAACAAATCACCCTACCTTGAAGTGCGTAGTGCATGTGTCGCTGGGTGCGTAGGAACGGCTGCGAGTATCCTCTCCCTCTCTAGTTTTGTGGCAGACTTGGTTCGCTTGAGGGGGTTGCTCCTGAAGGACCTCTTGGAGAAGAAGAACGAGGCTAGTCGCGACGGACTGTGCTGCGCCTGAGCGCCTGGTATCGGCGTGCTGGGCGCTGACCCCCGCCGACATGCTTTTTCATATGACGTATCTGTAACAAGGAGATTGTCTCATAAGTTTCCTATAAGCACACGTCATCGCATAACACTGCAATTTGCTGAAGCACAAAACACCTTATGAGAAGGTACCCGTGTACTGATAATTCTAAATTACACACTATTAAACGACGTTACTTTACCACGATCACAAAGCAACAAGGAGTCGAGATAGTTGATTTAATATAACATCAAGGGTATAATATTAGCATATTCATCCGCGAATCTAATATTACCAAAGCAGGACAGTGAATGCAGGAAGAACCTCATAATATTTGTAGAGCACAGTCCGTTTCACTAAGAGGCTCGCGTCAAATGGCCCTGAATGCGACAATAATACAATCCGCTGAATCGATTTATATAAAGGTGATAATCTACTTGGACATTTTACTTGTGTTGACCGATACCTTAATTATTTATTTTTACATGTGATTCGTGACTTTCATTACTTTTAACTGAACTGAACTTTCAGGCTTTATTATACTCATTTAATTAAGTTTTTAATTTTAATTTACAGTTATATGATTCATTTTTGGCCTAATAAAATACTTTTTAAATTCGTACTAAATATGTATAATAATATATAGCCACCAATCTCCCAACAACAAACGTTTCACCAGTGAAGAATAGTTTAAATCCAATTGATCAATTGTGTTGCAGCCTTACAGTATCGTATTACGATAACAACGTAATGAAAACACAAGAAGTATGAAATATCGCCGACATAGTGATACGAGTGCACGATCGAGCACGCGTGGTTTCCGCAGGATGTTGCGCGCACGACGCCCGTGACCGCGGCCAGCCCATACGAAATAATCATCGACCAACCACTGTTTTCTAAATTCAAATATTTTATTTTTAATAATTATTTTATTATCTGTTCATGAGTCTTATAAGCAACCTCCAATATCTAAATCGTTTTTCAATATCCTTCGTGTTAAGAATAATCTTATTCTATTTATAATAATTATCTGATATAATTATCAGAAATAAAGGTGCACTAAAATTGATTTTAAATCTATTTATATATCTATTTATATAAAAATTAAGATGTACTATTTATTTTCCAATGCAACGCATATGTGTTATGGTTCTATAAAACTCAGTTTCATTTTAACGAGAAATTCGATAGTAACATTTTACTCCGTTACCACAGCGAACATATTTCTCGCGTTACGTAAAATTGTTTTTATAATTGCAATAAAGTCGATGACACAAATGTGTGTCCGTCGGTGTGAACATAGCAGATGTTGTTTCTAACCTATTACAGTTATTGCATTGGTTATGGGATCGTCAACATGTCATCCATATGCGGCATGGGCCCATTACGCCGATAGAAACTTTACTGAACAATATCAACTATCTATTCTAACCATTGTTACACTGCAAACTTATATTTTCCATAGCCTGACAACTTGTCATGAGCACAATAAAAACGCGAATAGTATGTAACAGACCTTCTCAAAGACAGCATCTGTGCCTGACATTTTAAAGAAATGAAAACTAAAATAAGATGAGTATAACACCACATAAATATAAAACACTCGAAAGCGCGCGTAATAGAGGTCACTCGACGCCACAAGCGGGCGCGTCAGTCGCTTCCCGAACCCCGACTCGCATCGCACGCGCTGCATTTAGCTTATGTTAGAAGTAATTTGTTTTTACAAGTTTTGTTAATTAGAAGTAAATAATTATTATAAATAACATTATATGAGTTAATAAAATTTAAGTTAATAAGATTTGTAGACGAGTATTTTGAACATAGGATTAAATGGAAGATAAGCTACGCTTTCTTGGCTTTATTTATTACCGGTCACCCCACGTAAAGGTTGGTGACCTAAAACCAATAAACTTCCACATTGCTTGGCAATAGTGAGTCATTGAGACGTTTATATTGCAAGTTCGCTGCACTAAGTTGCCCTGCTGTGGGCACCAATATTCCTGGAATTTACAGTCATTAGCCCGAGATCAGGAAATCGGTCAGAGGTTACAAACTACAAAGCCCACAAGCTATGCAATATAATAACTAAACTCCTTAATACTCATTATAGTTAATACAATTATTTAAAGACCAATTTTTAATATTATAAATAAACATCAACGCGTTATGATTTATTTTTTAATCTAGTATAGGCGTGTGGACGTAAACATAAGATTGCACAATCACGCCTTGGATAACGAAGTGATAAGGGCTCACGAGGAAGTACTTATTAACAGCGATAACACATATTGTTTTGTGTAAAACAAAGTTCACTGTGTTATAATATTATTATAGTTTGAACATGGATTTATCAAAAAAAAATACATTAATATCTTTAAAAAGATAAATTTAAGTTATATTATTTAACCTACATTCATTGAAGTACCGCACTTTAATGAGTTACAAATACAAATCGATAACGGTTGTTTTTTCAAACTTGCTAGTTAAATAATTAGTAAATTATTTAAATATACATTTAACAGCAACCTGTGAGTAATATAAATGAATCTTACCAGAGTGTACCGCCACATCGTCATCTACATCAAGGTGATATGCTCTTCTAATACTCAGAGGACTGTTTGCGACTTGTTCTTCATTTTTCTTTATAAGGGCGTTAATTATTTCTTTTTCACCCCCGGTTTTAGCCAGAAATGTGTCATAATCTGATATATCGGTAACAACCGCTGCAGCCTCATCTAAACCGTCTTCAATATTTCTCGTAGTTATACTTCTGAGTAAAGAGTTACTTCGCGATAATTTAGTACTGCGTGATCGCCGAATAAAATTTAGACCTGACATTTTTCCAGCACTTCTGTTAGGACTTTCTGGTGTAACGGTAATTTTAGGTGTTTTAAATATCGACGACGAGCTACTGCTTCCTCTTATTGGCGATGGCGTGTTCAAGTTCTGTGGCAAGGTTTTCGATTTCTCATTGTTTGGAGATAACAACTTCGGCGAATCTGGTATCAAAGACAGATTGGAATTTCTTATATTTGGTCTCGTTGGTATTTTATTCGCTATATTTGCTATCGAAGTGTTTAGTTTGTTTGATGATATTGACGCTGATAAAGGTTGATAAATCCTATCATACCGTGGTTCACATGAAGTAGTACTTCGTAGTCGCAGTTTCGTATGTTTAATGAGATCATTTTCTTGTACTAATCTAGGGCTCATGAGATCACGTTGACCTAGTCTCTGCAGTGCTTCATTAGAGCTAGCTGTCGAAGACAAAGGTCGGCGATATCGCCGTTCTGGGCTGATCATACTAATATCGCTTTCACTTTCGGTCAGGGACGAATCGCCCCGAGAGTAGATTTGCAATCTTGTGCGATCAGAAGCATATTTTCGTTTGGGTTTTACTGGCACTCCGTCTATTTTTTGTCCCGTTATTAAAGCTTCCTTCTCCTCTGGCGTCAAGGGTAAGTAATTGTCAAAGCTCTCAAACAATGGCACATAAAAAACTGATTTGCGTCGCGCCTGCTCGTCGCAGGCAGGTGGGGACTTGGGCGAGATTGCTCCCGACATGCTGGTCATTGCTCGATGACGGAAACATGCCACGTTATGGCGAGATACGTTCAGATAAAACGGCTTGCCGCATTATGTCCATTCGTTCCATTTTCATTAATTTTAACCAATAAATTGCTTTTAATCCTCTTTCAAGTTTCTGAAATATTCCAATTCACAGCACATCAATTCACTATCATACATACTGTTAATGAAATGTTGGAATATAACGCAGTTATGAGATTTAATATTACTTAATGATAATAGGTTTCAGAATATTTTGTAAATTATTTCTAATTACGCAAGTGAAATGATTACATGAACTTTTCATTCGCAAGTTATATCGATCGTGTTAAAACTAGCACTGTGAATAATTCACATTATCAAGGAGCGATAAGATTATGCAGCTACGGCAAACAATGAAGTAACCTACATAATGGTACATGACTGCACAAAGGTGAGAGTCAAAATCACAATTTCAATAACATTAGGTAGAACATATGAAACGCGTCTCAACGTTTAAATGTAGTTCTATACTGAATTTCATCAAGTAATAATAGTAGCAGAAGTGAGCACATGTGTTTGTTGTTTATACAGAGAAGCGACGGTTGTCGTGCAAATATATTTAGGAACGGTGGTTACGAGTACATGTGTGTATTGTGAACGCAATAAGCAATTAGCCAGCGAACCTGGAATCTGTTAATTAAATTAACGAAGTTGCGTGTTCTCGTGTTTACAATAATTTTGAAGCAAGGTAATGAACACAACATAACTTCGATGACGTATTGTACTGAGCGATTTAGGAAATTATATAACCATTTTTTTGTAAAATGCTTTCTATTAAATGATATTTTACACTATGTATATTGAATAAAGATATCTTTGATTATGACTTCATTCTAATGTTTAAAAAAGTTTGTCTGCAGGTAATAATAAAAAGCAGTAATCTAACAAAAGAATAAAACCAACAGCCACGTTTCTGCTCTTACAATACCAGTAAAGAATGCGGACTAGACATTTCATTTCTCCACAAGTGCACATTCTGTAAAAAATAAAATAAGATTCATCGAAAATCTTAAGACGAACAAGACGAATAAAGTAAGTACCGGATGTCGTGATGTATAGAATGAGATCTCGAGTTGTTATGGAGTGCAAGCGAGCAAATAAAGCTTGCGGAACGAACGCTGTAACCGGTCTGCTCGCTGCTGAACAAACTACTTGTACATACATGCTTACTAAACTCTTTGCTGGTCACTTTACTAGAGATAATCGTTACGACCATAAACAATTATTAAACAAATATTAGTATTTTCACGTCATGTTCCGCGGCATTCTAATTTTGTAATTTGAAATGGTTGTAACTTTATTACCAGGAAGTTGAAGCTTATACGGTAGCCTTGATAGAATAGGTGTTAGAAATTCCTACATGCAACAGCGTTTAGTAAAACATACATTTCGACGCAATGGAGAGCGGAGCTAAACCTTAGTGTGACTAACACGCAATCAAGATTCAAGGCGACTGCCTGGAACACGAGTTACATGAATCTCAGCGCGATTCCTGTCACTAGGTCCTTCAACTTATTTCTTACTTCAAACGCATTAATTCAATAATTTCTATAATCTTAAACCCATTTTTGTGCTTGTATAAGCTTTTATTTTAGTAAGTATTTATAAAATGAAAGATATGAAATACTGCTGTGCGAAAGGGTACTGACAATTTGGTTATGAAATCAAAACAACTAGATCAAAATATTGAGTCATCACGAAAGCATTGCGAGATCTACACTATAATATTTAAAAACAACATTTCTTAATCGGCATTCCGAAAACGATCTCCACGTGTGTACTTTATGAGAATAAAAATAAAATGCCTCAACATATTCGCTGCGAAATATTTTTCACACGCAAAGGCCGCAAATTATTCATCAAAGAATTATCCATGTTATTTATGCGCTCGTGGTGGGAATGATAAAAGCCGCAGTTGGCCTAACCCTTAACGTGTTGTATTTGGTTAGGGGTCGTTATCATAACGTTTTTTTATTGCCTGATTCAAACATAGTAGACGAGGTGTTACGAATACATTAAACAGTACAGTTATAATATTTTCTTTACTAGCGAAGTAGGTAGAATGGAAAATAATAGTTATGTATAACTTAAAATTTTCAGATCTCTATTTTAAAATAAAATTGTAAAAAAAATATGTTTCCAATGTGAGAATATTTTTTAATCAAACCCTCGATCGACTGCATCAACGCTGCATACAAAAAGGTAACTTCAAACTTTCCTTGGTCGAGAATTCTAACCACACTGAGTAATGAAAGTTGTTAAACCAGTACAATATTATTCTAGTGTACGCAAACGAGAAAACTTGAATACAAATGACAAGCATAATACATATGAGTGTAAAGAAAACTTTGTTTCTGGGCTCAATAAGTCTTTAAAATATACGCACATATTACGTTTATTACAAAATGTTAAGAGTAAGTTCTTAGGCATCTTATTCTCCCATGTTGCTTGAGATCGGCAGAATTCATTATCTCGGAATGTCATTAATTAAAGAATAAGATAAGATAAGATAAAGAGCGCGAAGTGCGAGTGACTTCAGTCTAACGAAAACTAATTATAAAGAGGCAGTATGGCGGATGTGATGACTTCCTCTCGGCTGGACAGACGGGATTCCTCTTAAGTACCTGGCCCATTCAGGTTTGACGACCGTCCCACGTGGGTCAATTTACTTTATGACGCATAATAATCTATACTAACATCTAGCTGTATCCCAGTTTTATAATGTAATACTCGACGTAAAAAATTAATCGGTGAATGCGTAAAAAATCTCATAACGTATTTATGCAACGCTTGTAATGACTACATAAAATAAATTATACATTCATATGAAACGCTTAAAGTTCAAGCTAAAAATGTGCACAAAGTAATATTTAATGTAATGCCACGCGTAAAATGAATTACAGGAATATGAAGTCATGGTAGTCTACAATTTATAGGTGCCTCTTTACAATATAAAAACAATAAACTACATATTATATTAATATAATTATTGAGTAAAATAAAGTAGTCTCACTGCTATCCAAGCAAAAACTGATTCAAGTCCCGTTAAGTACCACCATGGTCCATGGCTGACCTGAAAAGTGAACCTACAAAGAACTTGTTGTGTGCATTTCAGTCCAATTTGGATCATTCCATGTATGCACGGTAGGTACCTATAATAAAACGAGCGTTTAACATTGAACAAAACGCAATTAACTTTGAGAGGCTTCTTTCGCAAACTATATCGTATTACAATACATGTATGTACTTATTAACAAATGGCACACCATATTAAGGTGTCATCAGCACTCGAAATATAGGTTAGGAGGGGTCACGGTGAAAGCCCTTAGTTTTGCGTGGCAAGTTTTCAAGTGAAAATGAGGACAACAGTAAGCCCTAAACACATTTTGCAGAATCACGTTCTCCTTTTAGATTCTCAAAACAATCGAATAACAAGCGGATCGGACTAATAGACGAATAAACTTTTAACTAAATTTGTCTAAAAGGGCAGCGCTGATCATAATCAGACAACTTTGGGGCACGATGAAGAAAATTCCAAGAAAGTTAAAAGGTCGACGTTACAGGAACGAATTTTAAACAATACAAGCACGAGGCTGGTGGAATATTGTAACCGGATAGTTGCGCAACCAACGCGTGTCGGAACTCGGAGGCTGAGGGAAGACAAAGAGCTACCTGAAGGTTGCTATTTAAAACTAATGTTAAGGCTTTGCAGTAAATCGTGTGGCTTCTTAGTTTATTACTTCTTATAAAACTGTCGTTACCATGTGCAAAGTAAAAGAATATAATTTATTTACTTTTAATAAATCGAGAATGCTTCAAAGTATTTTAGGTATTATTTTCCTATACAAAAATGGTTTGTGCTATATAATTTCATGGATGGAGCTTAAGTAATGAATAATGATATTAGTCAAAACCACTTAAAATAGAACTCTATAATAATGATTACTTTAAAAATTTAGTAGCTACTTACAATTGATAAATTGAATACAAACACAATCGTGACTAGATCCTCGTTGCAGACCTAGATAGTCGCCATTCACCACCAAAAGGTCACGATCACGGAGTATATGATAGTAATTCATGTACTTGAATCATGTTTTAATTTGTTCTCTGAATGTTAATTAGATAACCGTACGCCAGTTAGGAACAATAGAAGTTTGTTTTTTTCTTTATTCAATAAACTAGTAGTATGTTTGCTATTTTAAAAACAAATATTACTTATAGGTCATTCGCTAGTGTTAATATGAACATAGTTTGAATTAAAATTCTCTATTCTAAGAGTCATGTTAGCAGTTATTATAATATATAAACTTCTTATCAAAATACGTCGTGTCTTACGTCTATTTGTAAATTACATAATTTGTGTAAGACAATGCCTTATCGCGATAATTTTAGACTCACACGAACTAGCAATTAAACACGAATAACATATCTAATGTAAGAAAGAATTTTATGTACATATTTATTATTGTTACAACTTATATATTGCGGACATGTGTTGATCGCATATGTTAAACTTGAAAGTAGGCTACGAAATTTGTTTCGGTGGGTTATAATGACTCATTTTAAACGGCATTTTAGCTTCGGCAAATATTTTCATATCTCTAGTATAAATTCACGTAATATCGTAACTTTATTTATTTACAAACACGTCGTGGCACGTGGGTATCGTAAGAAATCTGATATTACACTAAATGCTTAAGGATTTTGTAAACAAACCGTCATATTATTGTTAATTGATTTGTTATTGCAGTCAAAACAATCCAATATTATTAGTGTAGATATCAGGAGGAAATAAAGGGCATTTGAGTTGACATTCAGATAACCTCTGCTTCCTTTGAAATGTGACCAGAGTGAGATTAACACTCAATATGACCTTTGAATCTACCTATTACTTACAACATTAGCATTACAATTTTATATTTATTTTAGCGTGTTTCCAGCGGCGTCTATCAACAAACAAACTTTAACTACGCATTTGCAAGCGGTTTTCAGCAGAAGATCACGAGGAAAATTTAAGACCATGCCCAAACGGAATGGGAGTGGGCTTGTCGGTTATAAATCTTTAAAGATTTTAGTTTACGGAAGATTAAATCCTCACGCATGTCTGTCTCCCTCACTAAATGTTGATACTTTTCAAAGCAATCCCAACAAATAAGGCGTAAAGTGGAAACAATGGGCAATAGTTTACAGGTTAAATGCACGAGTGCACACATTTCCTTACTCCTAATTTACAAGCCGGAGACGCTAAGCTCCTCATCCTTACCGCATATTAAATATAATGCTTACGACTGTTCTAAACTGCCTTCTATTTTTTAAACTATGAAGATGTACATTTATTAATTTTTCCTTTAACCATACGTGCGGTAGGTATGTGATGTGCGTTCTTTTCTATTATTCATAAACCGTTTATTTTCATAGATGACATAGTATTACTTTCTACATTAAAATCCCGGAAAAACAAACATATCCTCATTTACAATGTGTAGATAGCTTACTGCGAATTTAGAATATATATTTCCATATCGTAATTGGAAGCAAACAGGAAAACACCACAACGCAATCATCAAAACAATACACCAATGCCTACGCTTAGCCTGAAATGAGAATTTTATCGGATCATTTTATCGTATAGGCTGGACTCTGGACAATACGAGGTACGGACATTTAACAGATTAATCATGGTAAGACTGGCTTAGCGCCTATCTATGTTCGATTTTGTTATTCGTTCGATTTCTGTAAACTAAACGGTAGAGCTTGTACAAACGTTTCAAATCAATTGTATAAATACATTGAAGACAATCAATATACGACTCTACAACGTATACACAATACACATATAGTAATAATGATTCGCACACTTAGCCACGTATACCCATTACTCAACCTATTTATTGAATTTGTCGCTTCATTGTAGCCTATTAAAGGTTGATCAAGGGGAAAAAAATAACCATAGAGAGATACACAGATTACTTTCAAGTTACACGATGTCAAGATACCAAAAACACCTGCTTAGCATACAAGCCACACCTGCTGCAACATGTGGCGAACAAAAACTTGGGACCCCCATGACCGGAAACTGATGGTCAATGCATGGCAATATTCTATTTAAATTAATAAACATTTATTTTTACAAATTGAAATACGTACTTCTTTACCGTTATTGCCAATATTATTTTTTCGGTATAATATGTATTAGTTCTTGAATAAATCATATTAATGCATTATAGGGAACGGACAAAATTATGTGGGAATAGGATTTAATAAGACAAATAAACGTTTCGACGGGTTTCACACGAGAATAGTCAAACAAAATATTGTCACATAAAAAAGGAAGGGTTTGTAGCGGCGTACTAGGTCCGGTTTGCCGGTGAGCCAGCGGGCAGCCTGGAATGTGACCCAGACCTCAGGGGACTCGATGTGACTCATATGAACTTACTCTTTCGAACAGACAATATTTAGAAAGTCACGTACCTATACGGTATAGCGTGGGCGCACAGATAAATATTAAATACACTAACAAGTAACATTGCGGCTACATAATTTTTATAACAACCCACACGCGTCATATTCATGTGGAATTTAGTAATGTACATCTCGTAAAGGAAGTTATTATTCTGATAGGATAATAAAATACTTATCATTTTTGTTAGAAATGTATCGATAGTTATACAATAGACAGTCATAGTCGAACAAGTCTGATAAAAGATAGAGTTGATAGAAGATAATTTAACTTTATCATATAGTAGAAATAAAAAACCTGTAGTATTAATGTTGTCTTTAAATTTTATTTTTAAATTTATTTAAAGTATTTAAATTTTTCCAAATGTAAGTAACGTATGCAACAGGTCGCTGTACCTATCATGTTTATAATTTTTTTGTAAGTAGATATTTAAATTATGTTATCCGTATTACATATATGAAATTAAGTTAACTGATATAAAGTTATCAACTCATTATTGTCAATCGTTATCTACAATATCGATATTTCTCCCACGATTCAAACAATTTTATAAACTGCACAACGCATATATTCCAACATTTTTTTATTTTCTAAACCATTTAAACTAACACAAAACACAATTCACTAACAAAAACATCCTTATAAAATTCCACTATTGCACTTTTATGAATACTTTTCACTCAAGTTGCAAGATGTACTAGAAAACTCGCGAGAAATGTAAATATTGAAACGTAAAAGCGCGCGACCGCACGGCTAGGCGCTTGCCCAAGTAACTTTGTTGACAAGCGGCAAGCTCGCTCGTCCGCCATGTTTGAAAACATCGGCCATCTTCGGTTGTATTCGTCGTTCGGAAATTACACTTACTACTTCTGTACTCTTTTCTTTCACTTATTATAGTAATAATATATTAAAATATTATTGCAAATATAATTATTATAATTCAATGTTTAAGGAAAAATCTATAAAATAGTTTGTATTGTAGATATATGAATTTAATGTAAACTCTACAAAAAATCTTTACGTTTTATCTCTTACATTTGACGCATTTACTTTTTATTATCGTATTAATATTCATGTTTTTTTTCATCACTGCATAATTCATAAGTATTAATAAACTTTTTATTTAATCATATAATAATGTTATACAATATACTCGTATATTATTAATAATAATTTACAACAACGCGATAATGAGACGTAATGTTAATTTATTACAAATACATATATGTTTAGAAGATACATTATGGCATTCAAATTATAATCAATTCAATATTAATAAGATAATTACAATTTCATGTCATCAAATGAACATACCTCCATTGAAAAATTATGAGAACTGGATGTGACATAATTATGGTTTCATCATAGTTAATAAATAATAATGTATAGTGGAAAAAACGTAGTTGATTGCTGCCTATGAATGCGAGACGGTACAAGCAAGCTGAATGTTGCCAAAGGGCAGAGGCATAAAACAAATCGAAGTACTACTTAGCTGGTCATGAACCTAGTAAACTGGTTTCGCCGATATTGTACTCAAGTCAAACTATCAAACTTACATTGGTAACGCGAGGTCCAACAAAACTAGTTACATATTTTAAATTTTATCAAATCGTGGACTTGATGCTGTCGCTTATTTAATATTATATTAACGGTAAAGATATAGGTACGTCAATAATTATTCTTGTTGAGGTTTACTGAAAACATTACTATTAATTTGTGTACAATTACAAAATTGATTGAATTTGTCGCCGTAAATGAAACGTGAATAATATAGAATAGTCTCTTTTTAAATAACATACTTATAATGAGCAATTTCTCATTAATTCCAGTATTCAACTTATCGTAGTAAAAACTCAAAACAGAACTACAACGCCCTCTCGGAGCGAGTAGCTAAACAATTGTTTAACGCACTTGCCAATAGAGGGAGTAACTCACGAATCACATGAGATCGTCTTCATAATTGCTTAATTTACAATTATTTATTACGCATTACCTTAATGAAGATTATTATTAAATATTATATTACTTAAACAAGTTTATACATCAACATAAGAGAATATTGGCGAAAATGTTTAAAAGTTTAAACTTCATAATATATTACGTTAAAACAGTAAGCCTAGCAAGTAATATTTTGCATTTTACTATCGCTTCCTGTGCACGGCACACATTTCACTGGTGATAAAAAATTGGTAAATGCCATATTTATCAGTAGGAAACTTTTTTTGTTACTCAATACAGTTTTAAAATTAGGTCGAAGTAATTTAACTTAAAAATATACCTACTTTTAAAATTATAGTTAAATTAGTTTCTTATAAGTTTAAACAAAATTCTAAGACAGCAAAAGCAGTTTTTGATTGAATAAAATATATTTCTGTGTAAGCAGCTTGTAAAATTATTGGCAAGTGGCTACAATATGTCAGAATTATCGATATAAATAGACGCCGAGTGCAATGTCCGGGACAATTTAAACAGGAGATACTGTAAGATGAGCAGATAGACGTAGGCGGTTTACGGTCAGATGTTACTATATGTAACTGTCGAATACGTCTGTAATGTCGAAACATAAACAAATATAATATCAAGACGCTTTTTCATTTAAAACATTTTTGAACCCTATTTTATTTCTTTTAATGACTTGAACTTACGCAAAGGGTAATTTAATTTATATGTAATTTGATTTGTTTATTTTCAATGCCTACATAAGTACCTAACATTGCAAAAAACAATGTTTGTAAAGGAGGAATATAGAGGGAAATGTAAAACATAAAAATATTAAAAAAGGTACAAAGTAAACATGCCTTATCTATTTCCAATGAGTACATCTCATAGGTTTAAAGCCGCTGCTACTGATAATTCGTTCTGTTTGATAATGATGCGATCGTTATCGGCACTGCAGTAATTTGCAATACCGCGATGAAGTCACGTCCGAGTTAGAGCTATGATTCTAAAGACAACGCAAATCATTTTCTAGGAAATCTTAATTACCTATTATTCCATAAACAAAGGCTTATTTTACATTTAACTACCCTTTAAAGAATGATCCAATTTATATAAGCTACGTTTTTGGGTCACTAATGCGCGGAATATACCTTCAGCAGCTTTCATAGAAAAATAACGCTTAGTAAGTTCTCACAAAATATTAACTTATTACTTCACAGTTTAACACATCCATATACGGAAGAGTAATAGAGGCACGTTTGCTTAGAAAATTACCACGTGGGATGCTTTCCGGTCCTCTTGAAATTTCATTCAGCACAAAAGGGAAGAATATACAAAGGCATAGGGGCTCTCGGCTTCCGTAGTGGATGCTAGACAAACCAGCTTTGAGACCGCATACCATAGATTAATTTTAACGATACGAGCGTACAAGGTATATCATATTTATGTACCAACACGACATTTTAACGTTTATTCACGTCACGAAATCTATATTATATGTTATTATTTCCCGAGTCGATCGCACTAAATCCGCTTCATTGTAAGATTGATCATGTAATATTAAAGATTATATCTCTGTGCTAATTGCTGTACTATTCTTCGAAACGGCCTTGAATGATTTAAAGATCACGACTAATAGGCCTTACGTAACGGAAGCTTTGGCACCGAAAAGGGTGAGCACACGGGAAACGGATGTGCGGCTGCAGGTGCGCAGACACGGGCGGAATAACTTGTGCCATCCAATGAAATGTAAACAATCAACCATTTAGATTTGAGACTAATACGTGCCGGGAATCGTCAGAAAGCCGCTGCTCGGAGCCCGCTCGCTTGTTCGAGCACGTTCCAGCGCTACGTCGAATTACTCCGAATATACAACATTGTTAACATCAAAGAAACACGTATCTGACGTATCGTTTTAAATTTCTCGTATAAACTATGTAGGTTAATTTCTGAGTGTAGGTCATAAAAATTACGATTTCCTTAGTAAAAGAAAATGGGTATTATTACAAAAATCATGTTAGTAATGAAATCATATGATTTAGATTTAGCGATTAAGAATTGCTTTATAGTTTTTGAACCCAAATTTAATTATACGTATTCAAATTCAATAAGCATACCGCGAAATGGTCCAACCGTCGACCCAATTCTCATCTATGATATTTCGTAACGCTAAAACAAAAGAGCCGCTCTATCCACAGTCCTTGAGCTCACACTGGCTTACAATAATTCCATTCATAACTTCTCCGTATTATAATTTATATTTATACGTTGGATCAAATTGGCGACACTTCCTATCCGGAGCTCAAATGTTCGAGAAACACGAGTCAAAGTAATTATGTATCCGGTGACTCACTTGAAGATTACGAATGCCAAGAACATTGAAAGCAGCAAGATGGCATATCGTAGGACGTTTATCCATATTCACGTAAGTCTGCATTAAAACTTCTATTGTTGGAACACGTACCCAAGATAATATATTAAAGACACATTCATTTATTTTTAAGATGTACATATATGTGGGGAACTCAAAGAAGATTCCAATAAAGATCGACCTCGATAAATTGTTTATTTTAAAGTACTAAATTAGTATTACTTAAGACGTTAGCAGATATTAATCTTTTGATACCTCATACTTCAAAAATATTACCTCAATTATTAAGATCGGGTGAATGATATTCGTTATCAACCCTTAATTTTACACATTCATTGTGTTACATTTAAACTACATACATTTAAAAGGGCCATAAAAAATGTTAGTTGATATTTTCGGAAGCAACTGTCAGTTTCATAGAAGTCGTTAGCGATTAACGTTATCACTACACACGTGTTGAAGGGGTATCGCGGACTTCAGTGTTAGCGATTAGTTTGTTTGATATCCTCCTTACATAGCACATATAATTCTATATAACTCTGTGGTATACCTATGTATATAGAAATTCTGTGTAATACTATGGTATCCCGAGCCGAGAACCTGCATCTAATATTGCATAACTGTATGTACGTAGTGTTAGGTGTCCATCCGTCTTATATTATCAGTGCGGTCGCATACAGTTAACTTGGAATGTCATTACGGTGTCCTGTATGTAATGGTAATTGATGTACACCTCATAGTACCATGAATTATTACATGTTATGCATCTAATTATAAGAATAAAATGTCGTTTATATTCTCGAAGCGGAAAATATTATTGATCATATATTTTTAAAATAAATACATATGAAGATGATTGAGCAATTTTTGTAGCAACATTTCCCACTTGGAAGCAAAAAATGCGTTGTCTAAGCGTAAAATATTGAATGCAATAAAATAAAATGCAGTTGTAGTTATTTAGTAAACGAGGCTCATGAAAACGTCAACTCGTTATAAAATGTCAAGACTTGAAGCGATAAATACGTAAGTCAAACAGGCCATTAATTAAATTGTTGAGACAATCTATTGAGTGAAAGTGCGGTAACTTGTATATTCAATATACATCATATCGAATTAATTTGTAAAGAAAAATAGTATGTATAACATTTTTTATTGATAACGACCGTTTTAACTTTAGTAATGAAACATAACTATGCAAAATGCAACAACGTTTCCTTATAATTTTTAAACAATATTTATTAAATTATTTTGCCTATTTAGTTGGTTCGATGACGATTTAATTTTCTTATGTCGAAGATTAGAACTTACCATCGATATCGTCTTGCGATGTCTCAAAGTCCGCTAGTGTGACATTGGACAGGTCTTCGACATAGACCTGCGGTTGCCGGTTAAGCGTGTGTCGGCCGCCCAGCGAGTGGTAGCAACTCTCCTCGTCGTCTGCCGCCTCCTCCGTCGACGAGCCCTTCAGGCACGAGTGGAAACTCCGGGATAGACGTCGCTCCGTACTCATTGTCACTCATGTCCCATACACAACACTCGAGGCGAAACTTCGCGCACAAAACCACGTGGACACACTAAATATATCTGACTTAATATTCATTCACACAAAAAATGACTCAATCCTGCTTGCACTGATATATCTTCGTCATTCGTTTCATTATTCCTAAGAATATTATTAATTCAATGTTCAATTTTTATCACTATTTCAGAAAGCGTGTTCACTGATGCGACGACACAAGCACTACATTTCGTCTTATCTTATCACCGCCCTGTAATCGTAGATATGCAACGAATTGAGTTTGTGCTCTTAGAGTAAATAAACAGCGCTTTCAAAGGCTACGTATATGTTTTATAAGGCCTGGATAAAATAGTTCTTCTTTTATATAAAAAAATCTAATTAATATGATCATTTTCCTTTGGCGTTTTAATTTTCAGGAGAAAACATTTAGTCGAACGGATTGCGGAGGCGATTGCAGCAGCGTCGGTTCAATGCACTCTCAAAGAATGAGCCTACCGATGTGACAGTGGACTAATGAATGACATTTTAACAAAGGAAGCGTTTTCGACCGAGCGAGGCTATTAACATTTAAGATGTATACATCTTTAGCATTATACTACCTAGTAGGTACCTATAACAGACCGTTTCGTCACAATCTAATAAAACGAATTGCCTAAAGATTAAAACATGAAACGTAATTACTGATAAATTAGTGACGGAACCAAAATGTGGAAAATGGTATTAAAGAAAGTATTTTCGCTCTAATTGGTGTCATAAATTTATTCGAACTACTTACTTCCTTTTATTATACAAAAAGTGAACTCAATCTAAAGATAATATAAATGTATTGTTTCTAAAATACCAAGGAACAGGAAGAACACGTTTGTCAATGCAATTGCCGCAATTACATCCATTTGTAATAGCGAATATTATGACAAAAAGGTGAAATCTTCAACAAGCTATTGTTTTGTGGAAAGTTGACTGTGGGAGCATCTTGACGTAAGACGTAACAACCTCTTTGGGAGAAAACCTCACCTTTATACTTTTAAGTGTGACGCGCACGCGAAAAAAATATGCCTACATCCTGATGTTGATAACACGGACAAGTTTATAAAGATTTAATTCATAAGCTTGCAAATGACCTTTGCACCGACAATTTCTACATTCAGATAATAGTAATTTACCTTAATATTATCGTTAAAGGAAGGTCATAGACACGCTGAATGTCATCAGCATTGTTAAATTACACTTTATTTTGATTAAGACTTCTTGTTTATTAATCTATGTATTAAAATATAAGATTCGAATTTTCAAAGTCCAGTAAATATGGCTGCCACTGAGTAGGTAGTGACGCAGTGTTAGGAATAGGTTTGTACAGTTCCACGTACGCTGGCACTGCGCCAACCCTTTCGCACGAGACCGATATTTTCACGTGATAAGCAATGGACGGCAAGACTGCCATCGACCAACAAACGCTAAGAATTACAAGCACGCGAGCCATGCGGGAATAAAACATTTCTATTGTTCTCAAGGTTGGCCTTAATCCGATGGCCTCGTCATGAAATCTTGATTTAGGTAAATTGATTGCAGCGTATTAAGTGTGACAATTTGAATTTATCGCAGATAATATCGCAAACCACGGTGACATTCAAAGCGGGATTTTCAAAGGTATGAAACGCTTAATAAAACGGTGACAGGTCAGGCTGCAAAGGCAAATCAACGGCCGTCTGCGACACTCGTTGTCACGGCAACTAATGACTTGACAGGTATAAATCATGTCATAATAGCAGGACTTTAACGATCATCGCTAAAGGAAGAGGCCGATTTGAGATCATTGCTTCTAAAGGAGCACTTCTCAGCAGAATCGAATTATTGTTATTAATGGCTCTTACAAATCGCTTGACCTGATGCTAAGGCCCGATAATCATATGGGTTTAAAACAATCTATACAAGTCTTCTTGTTTTATTGAAGTCTTGTCAAAGTCATCGTTACAATATCGAAAGAGTGAACAATTAGTGACCTTTAAGAAAAGAATAATTTATTCTGTTTTCCACTTTATCACTAAAAACCAGGCAAACGATGTTTAACAATACACAAAACCTTGAATAAATATGATCTGCTAACTGCATTTCACTAAACTTTATAACATTTTAGAAGTAGGTACCTATTCAATTCAATCAATATAAGTGCATAGGATGCATTTCAAAAGATTTTCAAATAATATCATACGAAGCGTTGCATTATCCAAGCCTATTTTAACATGTGTTTCCAAGGAGGTAAACACGAGGTATAATTATACAAACATGTTTATTCACACTGAGCACTGAAATAGCGGACACTAAAATAAACAGATGAGATCTATAAAGACTTGAGCATGTTTTATATCACTGCACTTGCACGCGACGATGATTAAGTTTGTGTACACCGACGTATTAAAACAAAACTCGGATTAAAGAATGAAAAGACCGCGTGACTGTCTTCATTCAATGACACTGACGCACTGGAGCACAGCACAAACTGCGAGGCGCGCGCGATCGCTTATTATTATGACTAACCGTTTATTTACCATTTATAAATTCAAAAATGGAACACATCTTTCCGTTTTTATATTTTAATTTTAAATTCATTTCGAATTTATTAGCTTTACTTGCCAGTATTAAATCAAATACCAAACATATAAAAATTGTTTTATATTTAGTTTGTATTATTATTTTAAGCGTGTATAATAATAATATAGTAAATTGCATTACGCAAGAACCAATGAGCATCGAGCAATAAACCACAAATTTCGCTAACATTTCCACAGAGAGTGAAAGCGAATGATCGACTGCAATATTTGAAAACCAGTTAATGTTCGAACTTTTACTCTCTAATAAATAAAATGGCAGGTGAATGTGAAGGGAACTATGGGCAACGACCGCATGAGGGTTGTCTGTAACACTTGTGTAATTATTTTAAGCCAACCAGACGGGAACGAGCAAACAGCGATAGGAATCCCAACATACTTTTACGCATTTTTTAACTTCAATAACCGTTTATTATCGTAATTAATTCACATTTGTCACGAAACAGAAGCTTACTTATACGTTATTAAGAAGAAAATATTTTAATAGCTAACAAGTAATATTATTATAAAATTCCTTTACTATATAAAAAAATTGCGTAACGTTTAAATTTGAGACTTTACCTGGAATACCGTCACTTCCAGGTAAATTTCTTAAATGTTATAATCGCGAGTACGGAAGTTGAAGTGATAAGCAAAATGTTGTCTAATTTTTGTTATTATATATTTATAAAGAAGCTTACTAATATCATAACGATAACATGATGGATAAAAATGAATAAATCTTGAGATCTTGTAATTACCATAATAAAATTATATACGGTATAGTATGTGAGGATATAAACATATATACCTACTCTTACTACTAAGGAGTTAACCTACCCTAAGGATACAAATGATACTTTTAATACTAGTATTATTAATGGAACAGAAACTACTCTTAGTTCTCTAAAGAACTATTATCTTCGAACATCTGTCCAACGTATTGAGCATTTGGGTACTCAATACATGTTGGCTGACTAATCATTGTGCCGTTATCGTTCATAACTTCAATTGCGATAAGGCAATAAATCCATTGTGGTTATATGAGGGTCTGTTCCCTGTTACGATAAAAATATTCTTTTACGTGTCATCTAATCTAACAAAATTTTGGCACGAGCTAATGTTTTGAATAATATATTCACTAAGAATGTATAGGGAACAGCTGTATTACAAATTCGTTGACTTCTCAAAATTTTAATAACTAAGGTTTGGTAGGATATTTTTAAATTTATATTATTTAAATAATATATATTATATACAATAGAACTTAAATACGCTTAGTTTAATAATAATTCTATTTATATCTCTCAAATTTCGTTGACTACACAAAAATGAATAACTAAGATTTTAGAAGATATTTTTAAATTTTAAGTATCTATTTATTTAAATAATATATTTTATGTTAGTTTAATCATACTTCTATTTGTAGGCTCGCGTTACCTTTGACATTTCAAAGGCTGCAGTCGCAGAAAAACATTTTACGGGTAAAAACATGGCCTCCTTTGATATTCAAATTCCTATCCTTATATTAGTATTAAGCGAAATGCCAGGGAAAAGGTTTTTTAATTTAAATGTCTTTCATTATTATTACTATCTTTGCCTTTTCGTACAATTTAAATAATCGGCATTATAATATTTGTACTGAGTTATACTTCTAAAGCTTGAACTCTTTTGTGTGTTTGACTATATCTACATATAAATAATGTTTTAAAATACGGTAAAGAATCTGACTTCGTATACGCAGTCCGACTAGTCACATATAAACTTCACAATTCCTGTGATGACTTTTTACGGTTGTAGAGCCACAACGTATTCTTTTTAAAGCCGTCAATACCAATCTTGTTGTAATTCAAGCTTAAGACTGGACACGTTATTCTAGTTACAGTAGCCGTTAAGACAGTTGGTATAAAAATACATTCAGATCTACATAAGGTTCATGCTTTGTTTTAGGAATGTTAGGTGTAATGATTGCTGATTATATTAGAACAGTTTTCATTATTTGATTATGGATTTAATATATCATTATAGAGTCAGGGTTATAAAGCCGTCTAGAGGCAAGTCTGTCTATGGCGTGGTTTTACGCGCAAAGATTTCGTTCTCGTGTCTATAGGTATGCCGATATAGGGCTAAAAAGTATCCTTTGTTTGTAATCTGAAGTCTAATCTACCTGTATGCTACAATTCTGGTAGTTTTTGCGTAAAAGAGCAACAAACAAATAAGACATTTATATAAGGTATAGGCATAATTGTTTGATATTATAGATTTAATCAATAAACGATTACAAGCGTCCTATAAAATAAAGCACGTAAAATTACTAGTTATGTTAATATGTTAGTAATATTTAATAATCGGAGTATAATGTATAGTGGTCGTGTGGGAGAAGCCAGGGCGGGCTGTGGGCGAATGAACTTGGCTAGCGAGCGAGTGTTGCGCAAAATATTGCCCTTCGATTACGAGAATGTTGCTTTACAAACATGTTTCTTCAAACATTTAAATCTGAAATGTATCACGAAATTTTTGATTTATAAAAGCTACGACTGTTTACGTCATTGTACATTGAGAAACAGCAAACTGATTAAGATGGATTTTTAAGGTATAAGAGACACAATGTGAGTCGGACATAATCTACAGAATTGAATAATTAAGTTTAAGTGTATGACACGTAGGATGCTTGCGTGTAGATATTGTGGCAAATGATGATACAATTGCCGCAAATTGAAGTTAAAACACTATAACAACGGATATATGTGACGGTTTGTTTTTGAGATTGAACACGAAAATAAAGTGATTAAAGAACTAATAATAGAAATAATTTACTTATATGTTTATTTTTAAAAATATTAGGTTATGCTCCGTGGGTGCTTCGTTCTATCAACATCAGTCTTTATACTTGAACATTTTCGCAGTAGGCTAAATAATCGCTCGTTCTGTAAATGAAGCTATTAGGGAGAGAGAAGAACCTAGTTAGGTTAGCAAACATCAGAAATATCATTTAGCTGTTCTAAAGTTACGCATGGTCTTACAAACCCGACTTTCTTTACACATGTTAGATACAAGTACGATCCATCATATACTGAGGATCATAAAAATAGCGGTAAGAGAGAAAAAGTGGAATATGTAACGAACTTTCGTTGTACAGCAGTGTGCCAATGATGCGACGTGAACTGTGCGTGTGGGGAAGTGTGTGGAAGTGAAGCAAATAACTGCATGTAATAACCGTTGTAAGTGAAACTGCAATAGACGAACTTGAACATAATTAGTCAACGGTGAGGTTTCCAGGAACAAAGCGCTAATTGCTATTGTAAAACTTCATCATCGGTTGGAGCCCTGACAGCTCTCGGGTTTCGATTTGTAGATGTGCGTAAATAATAAAAGCAGGATTAATAAATATAATTTGTGGTCGCTTTTATCTTTGTATAAATGCGATATGTACGATTTTAATTATTTCAAGAGACAATATTATTTTCCATATAAGTATCTCATATTTTTCATATATTTTTTTACGAAATATGAGACGAATAAAGAGGATTCCTATAGGAATTAAAAGATAGCAAATTAACGTAAAAAATTATAAAAGAAAAAAATATAACCAAGGTTGGCGGAGTATGATAGTTAATAATGTAACAGGCCTCTATTGACATCCAGATCTCAGACTACGGCATACAAGAGATCATTAATTAAAGAATTAAGAAAGTAATACTGGAACATGTTTTCAATGCGTCTAACGCTCAATGGAGAATTGAAGAGATTAAGAACGACAACGGTGCAGTGAATTACGAGTACCGACCTACAGAACGCACGCTGACACACTTTCTGTCGGCTACATAATGAGATCATGTCCCGCTAAGGGAAAGAACATACACGCGTTAAGCAAACAGCCGGATACTATATCAGATAAGTTTTTCTGGACCCCTTTCGACATAACTACTTATGGAGACCAACAAGCCTTCTTGAAGATTATATTTACTTCTAAAAGTTTTTTTTTTCTCCTAGATACTCACAGATAAAGAAACTCTTTCCAAGGAAGTAACACTAAATAGGACCAAAAAAAAGAAATTTATTACTCTGATGAACATTATGCTTGAGGAGACAGCCATTAAGGATATTATAACCGTATATTTTATTCAGAGATTTATGTTAACACTATCGACGACATTAAAAACAGCTTTTGCCAATTAAAAAGCGATTTAGTTAACGCTAAATCGATAATAGTGAGAGAACGAAATAAATGTTTGTATTAATATGTTTTAGTGAATCGATTAAATCGTTCGATATTTGTGATTCAATATGATGGAAACACGTTTTATTCGTCCTAAATGTTCTGATGTAATGTAAAATTGTATAAAAAATGCTACTTATTTAAAAAGTTCACATGTCAATCAGAAAATATTCGTAGAACTATCAGTATCAGCTGGTCTTAATCAAATAAAAAGTACAAACAGCATAGAAGTGTCGAGTGCCAACTATCAGCATATGGCGAGTTTTATCATGTATGTCCGTTTGCTCATTTCACAGTCGGTAGTTTCAACATCCGCCTGACCGAAATGGATTTTGGGGCTGACATACATACACAACGTTTATTTTTATTATTTTTCTCTTTAGTACATTCTCATATTATTTACGACCTGTCCCGATTTCATCCGGCATGAAAATTGTTCTTGATAAGATCTCAATGAAGTCGTTGTAGGTAAAGAGTACGTGTAACAGAAGCAAAGTCGAACGTTTGAATTCTTATGGAAATTTAACCCTAATCTAACAATGTTACAAGTAAAACCTTTTGGATAAACAAATGCTATAAAAATGTAGGCAGCCATATTTCTGCGACGCTCTAGTTGCATAAACAGTGTCTGCCCGTGGTTGGAAGGTCGCCAATCGCTGTTCCCAGCGCCCATCGTACGTGCCACAGCACATATACCTATGTAATGGACACCGGCTACTGCTATTATTCCAGATATACGACCTAGTTGCTCATTATTTATAAAATAATTAGCTGATATTTTCAGTTGAAGTTTCGGAACTTAAATTCGCTCGCAATTGAATCGAGTGAAAATAGTTCACCCATTGTTGCTTACTTTCGGTTAATTTTTATTTTTTTAAATTAAACTTTAGTACTTAAAATAAATTACGCTGATAAAATTTAAAATGGCAAGTTTAAATCAATAAGCGTGGTTTTTAAATGTAATGGACTAATACTTCCGCAGCGTTTTCTCATTGCACGTATAGGTGCAAAGAAAAGTCAGGTCGCAACAATTCCTAGAACTGCGTACTGGCTTTACTTGTTTGGTTTCTCTTATAATGGCTGTGTCGCTCCGCCAACAAACATTAAAAACCTCCTAGTTGTAACTTCCAATTGCCGGCCTTTGACTTAGTTCAATGACATATTGAAAATATCAGACTCAAGATTCAGAAGCAGAACTCGTATACAATTTAATATGTGCCTTCGGTAACAGTCGATCCAATATAAAAAATCTGACGAGTATTCCATACTTTAACAGAAACCTGTTCCAATTAAATCTTAATTTTTTGCAACAAGCACAAAGCACGTTTGTCGTGAAAACATTAAAATTTTTAATGACTACTGCATTTTACAGTTTTTTTAATTATCGATATTAAACGTTTTCGATTTAATGAGAGATAACATTTTAAATAAATGATTTCAAATTTTAATGCAAACAGTGACATAATATTTTACTTCTGATAATTTTACAACAGTATAAGAGGTGAAAGTTATTGTTTAAATTACATAAGCATTCAATAAACCAGTTTGCCTGTCATGTAATTTACTTATATTCATTGGTGCTTCTTAATTTCATATGTATATGTAAATGTTAATATAATTTAATTAGAATTAATTTAGAAATTGCGTTTTAATACAAAAGAGTGTGCGGCTTTGTTTTGTACGTTAGTAATTGCCCTCTTTAAGAATTCTTTGGAGATTTTTTTGTTCTCATAAATAATACGAAAGGCACAAACGTTAACCACACACGTTGCTGGAGGGATAATGTTTTATTAAAATACAGGAACATGACCGAAATCGAGGACAAGGCAAGTCGAGTGTGAAGACCACCTTCCAAACTGGATCAGATGTCGCTGACAGGAAAACACAGCTAGAATTTTGATTTCGTTGTAGTGTCGTTTTACGTTTAATTATATAATTTTTTTGTAGCATAATTATATGACACTGAAATGTTTGTAGTTGGATATTAGGTGTTAAATAACATATCTAAAATATTAACGTGACGGAGTCTAATCATTGAATTATTAAATTATGCCCAGATAGGTTCAAGTATAAATCAAATTTTGCAAACTTCGAGGGATTGCAGAACTTAGTTTGATGTGAGATTTATAACTTATCAATGTGCCATATCATTGAAGATAAGTGAAAATAGAAACGAAGGATAGTGTTCGGTGTTCAGTTCTCACGGCGTGTTATCGGATTCTCAGAGAGTTTAGTCCGACGATAACCACATACTTATCTGTTACAGGACGTGGTGCGATTTATATGATCTTCACTTGTTGACATTATTTAAAGAACGTTTCAGATAATTTCAATATCAATATACTGATTCAGGGCATTTTCGCAAAAAAAATTTGCCCTTTTAAATCTACCGAAAGTTTTTAGAATTTAAAATGTAAATTAAAACAGTACCGATAAACAGAGAAATTGTAGGTAGTTTAAAACGTCGTTTTACCCTAACTAGAAGCCATTGTTTGGTAAGTACCGATCTTGAAATTAAATTACGAGGTCATTCAAGTTTAAAATGATCGAAAGAACTGCAGCCGACATTCTTCACTTGAGTGCCGTAATGAAACTCTTGATATGGAGTTTTTGTTTCTTAGAACAAAACAGGGTAAGCAGGTCTCTATTGTAATCGCGACTAGTACAAGGGAACAGTAACAATGCATTGTGAGCAGGTAGCCGAGATGCGGGCAGTCGCAAGATGTTGTGCCATCTGCGGAGCGTGATTTCGAGCCACCCGGCGCGGCAGATGCTTCGCCAATCGCCATTCCATTGGAATTCGATTAGCCATTCAAACAAGAAATCGCACCACCACTGTGTAACTACTCCTAATTCCTAAATACAAAATCCACATACCGATGTGTTTTTGTCGCAAGAAAAAACACATTAGTATGCAAAAACGGAACGTGGCGTCATTTTCAAGTCCACTTTTAACGTATGGGTGAACCTTTAACTTTGTTTACGAGTAATTAATGCCAAAAATACGCAGCTGCCTCAACTTTCAAAAAGAGAAATTTATCGTGGTTTATTTTTACTTTAATGTCTAGTGAGCGTAAGGTAATATTTATATAGAGTAATAAAATTAAGATTATTTACATGTTAAGTTTAAAACAAGTGTTAAATGAAACGAGTTTATAGCGCTAGTAGCAGTTAATCTTTCAACTCCTAAGAAAATAAAGACGTGTGTGTTTATGGTTGTCATCACTAAGGGCCGTACTCTGGGCACTGGGCTATATTTAGGTCTTGCAGCGAGCCAGCGACGTGAGATGTGATGTTAAGGGCACGCTGATCAATATGTTGACTAGTCAATTAATTAGCATGGTACACCGCGCTGTGAGGCCACTGCCAATGATATTTATATGACTAACGGCATAAGCAATGCTTTAAACATAAACCTTTGAAAACGATTTCGTTGCTATAATAAAAAAAAAGTTCTCTGCTGTTTACCAGAACAGAAACTCAATTCACTGTATCACCGTCACACTACACTTCAAAGGGCACTAATAAAAGTGCATCACTGGGAGTCAACCGCGGAGTTCCTGCTCATTGTGCTCGTATGGCCTGTGCTGTGCACACTGCATACTGAATTACTCAGTGAGGATCTGTCAATTGTCAAGGCACGCGTACACACGTGACGCGTCGCGCGAGTTCGGACCAACACTGGCTATAGTATAGCGTTGTGTTTACAACGCGCTATTAAGGCTCGGTCTACACTTCAGGTAGCTTACACACTTCAGGGCCGTTATGACGAATTTACAAGCAAACTCTCGATGCGTTGTTTTGTTTAAAACAATGCTTGGAGTGGGTACTATTGTATAGATATAATACCAACCAAAAATACTTACAAGCTTATAATGATAACAGTATATTCTCGAATGACTAGATTATTATAGCTTTAAGTATGTAATTACCTTATCAAAATCTAATTTTGTTATTAAACACCCTTATAGGCCCTAACGAAGCGATCGCTTCCTAGAAAAAAACACATGTAAAAGAAACTTTGGTTCTAAACATCGTACGGTTTTCGTATCAGGCGAGCATAAGTGAAAGCATGATTTGTATAGCTGGCCTAAACCAATGCACAGCGCGCAGTGCACCCACCGAGGAACCGTTCATAGAAAAAATGGGCACGTTAGCGATAAGCTTTATCACATCACCCCGGCTTCGTAGTAACGAAACTAAAGTTGCGTGCTTCATACTCATGCGAACTGTTTAATTATCTGCGTTATTATGCTACACCGTTAAATGGCCCTAATTTCATTTTAAACGACTTTATACGGGCCTATATATGTATTTCTGAAATAAATAACATTTTTTACTAGAATTATACTTATACATAGTTAGAAATTGCTATTTATTAAAAGTTGGTTTCGATTTAATTTTAAATCTGATAAAGTTTTGACGTGAACATGAAATAAAAATTACTCATAAATATGCGTGTATCCACACTTTTAAACTTACAAAATATTAGTTTTCTTGAACATGCAATCATGTGAACTTTACACATTTACAAATCTCAATTTGACACGGCTGTTAATAACAATTTTGTAAACAAAATATCTCCGACACAACGGAGTATAACAAATTGCACTGCCTTAACTAAACACCTAATCTGGCGTAACTAAAAAATAAATATGATACCGCGAAAAACTATTACATTACGTATCTTGTTCGATTAATTTCCGTTACTTTTTAAAAGCAGTCTTAGCAAGTACTCAGCTTCAGTTTAAATTAAGTGTGTCTGACGAACTCATAATTATTCATGCGACGAAGTGAAGGAGATTCACATTTTGTACCATGGCTATAGTACATTACAGTACGGTACATCAAAGGACATAGAATTAAGCATTAAGACCGTCGGTGTAAATGGAGATGTAAGCCTGTTTATACCTTCGTGATTTATCGCGGCCAGCTCCGGAAGATTTAAATAAACAAACCTATAATTAACACAAGCGTGATATGCAGGAATACGATAATCATTCGGTAGATTGTTTCGAGTTACAAATCCTTATACATACAGAGATAAAGTTTATAGGAAGTGAAATGAAAATAAAGGGTAATGAATTTTTAGGAGCAAGAGCGCAGTAAATTGCTCTAAAGTTTCAGTTCCATAGTCGTGTGTAGGCATTTGACCGTGTCACCGGTTCCCTGCCTAACGAGTTCCGCTATACATTATGGTGAATTCAATTCTGTTTCCTATAGCCATACTTTTTTTAATTACATAATAACTCTGCCTCGAGCATCGTTTTTTTTCGTTACAAAACTGGTTTTCCTATTTCAAAATTTTACGCGCTTGAGATTTTTCTTGAGACAAGATGGCGTTATAGTGCACGTTTTATGGTGGATAATATTAGTCGAATCAATATTTTAACAATCACCACGCGATATAAAAGTAGATAATAGATATATGTCACTGCGTAATCCTCATCTTTCATAAAACCTGCAGTTACAAATTTCAACGTGACTACCAATACCGCTAATGACAGCTTTACACGTCCCACAATAGCTAAGCAACACTCCGCCAAATGACACTGTGTCAAACTTTGACACTAATGACAAGAAAGCATCGGCTTAAAGCTTTGACACCTCCGTACATGTTAGGTTACTTACACCACGACATATAAGAGGAAATATGTGTTGGCTTTTTTTTGCGCCATAAAGTTAAGGGAGATATTGTAGTGTTGCGAAAGTAAAGTTGTCTGTCTGTTTGTCTGATACACGTTCACGTCTAACCCGCTATACAATTTAAATTAAATTTTCTGCAGCCATAGTGTATATAGCTTGATAAAAAACATATGCATAAATATACATATATATTATTATTATCGAACATAGAAATGTTTAAAAAATGGCTTATAATTTCGACCTGCATGGACCAAATAATAAGATCGTGGATTTAACAGCTCCTGAAGCAATAAATACAAGTGCAGTATTCTCGCTATAATTACACAACTAAACACTGCATTACGAAACTGTGTTCCTGCGCCCGCATCTGCATTGCTGTTTAGAGCTAATATACGATTAACAAGATTTAAATCCGTCCTAAATCTCTAAACAAGCAACACGGAAATAAACAAAGGGGTTTAGAAAGAATTAAAGAGACTGTTAATGTAAATGAAATTATGTTAGAATTTATTGTAACTGATATACCTATAAAGATAAAGTGTTAAAGTATAGAAAACCGACTATTATTATGAGAGTAAATGCAAATTTAAGATATACATATTTATATCGTTGTCTTACATCATTATCATTGTCAAAAATGGAACCATCAAGCTTTCAAATTGAAGAATCATTAAAATTAATTTACCCAGTTGAAAAATCTAAGGTACCTATATAGGTACATAAAGAATATCTTTTTGAGAAAATTCTCCTACTATGAAGTAGATCAAAAAATTTAAAAGATACAAATTATAAGATTGGGAAAAAAAGCTCCGTGGTTAATTCTCAGAGTTTGCTAAATTTAAATAATTCGTGAAAAAATGTGAAATTTTAAGTTATTTCGAATAAAACAAACTGTTATACATTTGTAAACATCCTAACATATCAGGTAAAAATATTTAAATTCTCGGAAGCTCCGAGGCGATGAATACTAAATGCTTTATAAACAAACATGATAGTTGTGATTTTAAACGAAAAAGGGTTGTCTATTTTTAAATATAACACCTTTTTAGAGAGTAATGGGGACTACGGGAAGCATTTTAAAAACTTCTCTGATTAAATTATATGAATATAACTGGCCTTTGTCCAGCAGTCATGATGATATAATTACTTAAAACTAGCATTGAAGCGTTATTAATAATTATTTTCAGAATCACTAATGTTCATAAAAAAAATCACTTTCATGCGTATTGTATGCGTTTGTCGAACGCAAAATGTAGAACGAAGAAACCTCAATTTTTTTAAGTTCAAGCTTATCGTTTAATCTTTTAGCTAGTAGTATAAGGTTTTATATTTTCACATAAAAATGTTGCATAAAAAGTGCAACTTTAATATTTTTTCCATTATATATTTATCGTATAGGTACGTAACCAATAGGTACCTATACGAGACTGAAGTTTCGCTGTTATCCTAAACGTTCGTTCGTACAAAACTTACATTATTAAGACTTTAGTATAGGTACATATTCGCATATGAATTCAGCTTAAAAAGCGCAGCCCTATATAAACGGATGCAGCAAAGTAACGGTGTATCCAGCTTCCACATTAATGTCGACATCCGGTGCGCATCGGTCAACAGTACGAAACTCATTCGCCCTTCTCATTGTTTTGATCAATTATACCAGTCAAATATAATGAAGTAAGTGCGTAAGGTTGTGTCTATGTAAACTTCAGACTGGCTTTGGTTAACATTTTGCATGCATTATTTAACAATACTAGACTTGGTATTGCCACGAGTAAAGGGGAGAAAATATTACTTTTTATTGGCTGTTTGTTTGTTTTACATAGATTCATCAGTTTATAGTTTTTGATTAAAACTTTTAAAAGATATAATATGCATATACATATTTTACAATAAATTAATATATTATTTTCATGACGTTTAAAAGTCACGTGCATATTCAAAAATGTAACGCAATTTTTTATTTCATTATAATTTTTAAAATATACTACCACCTACGTATTCTCTCTCACGAATACTATATATTAAAACTCATTATAATAAATATAATATCTCCTTGAAAACTAGCACACAATTCAAATATAATGGTCGCTCAATTCATAAATAACTCCGATTAGAATCAAAACACAGCCTAGTTGGCCAAGCGGCGGAAAATTGGCGGCTAATACATTTAAGTGTAAATAAAAGTTACAACTGTAATTTTATTAATCTTAATTATCACTCAATTCAGCATACCTTAATACCGAATGATTCCGTTTGATACTTTCAGAGCATAACAAATGTAAGCGATTTCTTCGTGAACGGACTTACC
>JADANM010001663.1:7064993-7082950 GCA_026213755.1 Eurema hecabe | reverse complement strand
ATTTAATAATCTTGATCTATTAATTATATATCTAATAACAATATACATTGAAAGCACAAGTTTTGATCAGAACTTTTTACAATCCGACGCACAAAAGGGATTAAACTCGTAAATGGGAAACAATAACTGGAATTAAAGTCCATTTAAGGTAAAGCAAGTATTTTAAGCCAGGGAACATAAACAGGATAAAATAAATCGAATCACGTTTCACTTAACTCATGAAAGACGCATCTTGAAAACGCAACATAGCCCATCAGAAATCACCTTATTTTATACATATGTTAAAGTATAATATGATTTATAATGATAATAAACCTATTCTCATATTATAAAGTAACTAAACTTTATAAAACAGTTAGGTATTACTCAAATAATATCAAAGCAAACGGTGTTGGGTTTTAAGAGCCATACACAATATTCGTAAAAACATTCGGTCCTTTTTCCTAATTAAGTTTTGAGGATGTACAAAAGTCGATCTAAAATAAAACAAAATAAATCACAACGTGTCTCTGTAATTGTATCGAATAAAGTGCAAGCGTATTGCATTGAATTTCAAAATAGAGTCAAGATATAAATAGGTTTCCCGTATCGGGCTGGATTGTGTGCAATAAAAGTTTAGCACTGAAATAGCACATTGTGTTAAGGACTCCGGGAATGGAACACCATTTATCTGTTGATGCGAATCGTACCTGAATTGGAACTTGACTTATTTATAGATTTAGTTTTTGTTTGATAATACAGAAGTTTGATTTGAAATTGATTTTAAACTGTATGATTTTTTTAAGGCTAAAGCGACACTACTATCCAACAACCCCGGCGCCCACTTGCACACACTTTTGTTCTTTTTTATGTTAATACTTTATACTACTTATTCGAAACATTACTCTTTTATTGCATTTGCTGGTAAAAAGTGCCCTTTAACAAATTCATACAAAGTAGCGTAAGTTTCTTATTTGAAATTAAAAAAAACTTCTCATTATTACTTTTGATATTAACACGTAACTTCTTTTGGCAGAGTTTTTTAAATTGTACCAGATACAAGGACTTATACATTTTAATGCTCTAATAGTCCAGTCAAGTTAGTCCTTAAAATAGAAGTAAGCTTACTATATTATACACTTATATAAATTAATTGTGAGGTCCCCATCAATACCCCTTGTACAATAAAAATTATAGTTTTTAAGGCAATAAACAAAACAATACTTTTACCGTTAAATAATATATCACTGAAATTTTATTAACTGATAGGATACTTTTATTCCGGTGTTGGCATGGCAACCCACGAAGCACAGAGTATACATAAATTATTACAAACTTGCAAATAAAAAACAATTCCATGTTTGAATTAGTATTTTATTCTGTTCAGCTTTTAACTGAATGTTTACATGTAACAAAAGTTCAACAACACGAGTGACTCACTTTGTTATGCGTCGAGTAATTTCACACTGCACTTTTAAGGTCTTTGCGAATAACCAAAGCTATTATTTCTTATACATCTATATTCGATAGGTATAATCAAGTATTGTAGCACATAAAAATCACTACTCTAAAATATTCTTTAAATAAGTGTCGTTAGTAAATTTTCAAAAACAAGGAAAATTATTTTAATTTTATATGTTTTATAATACACATAAGACAAACAAAAAATAATTAAAATCTATATTTCCCAAGATTAACATGTTGACATAACGCACATATTCTCTATTTATAAGTATAATATCTATATCAGTATAATCATAATATCAGCGAACCCTGTGCTTAAAGTTTGAAAACACATGGCACTGTTGTCACTTAGATTTATTTGGACTTCAATTAATAATGTAATCACTACCACATGCTATAATCTCGTACGTGTTACATTTATAACAAATCCTTTTATTGTATAAACGTGTCGCCTTTAGATTCGTCATTATTATCAGTGTGTAAAACCTATTTATATTATACTATTAAGTCACCATTTCGTTCTGAAAACAATTTATTATTTAAATAAATATTTTACTAAAAATGCAACCCGTATCTGACAAACTGTCAGATACGGATCACGTGAATTAGATTAGGATTATCTAAGTGTATTACTTATAGCGTCTATGTAAAAATCATTATTATCTACAAATACTTGTTTAATGAATGTTGGTTCCCGAAATCCAATATATTTTATAGTAAAATTAAAGACTGTGATATAAGAAACTGTAGAGAAACTATTTTTAGGTGTACAAGCCTGATTCGCTATGTACATTTTGCTTATATTGTATGTTGATTTATTTGAAAGCGTAGAGTCGGCGTTTGAAAAGACTATAAAACCACCATCGCCATACACATGTGTTTATGATGACATCGCCAAATGTGTAAACAGGACACAGTTAACGTATGAACACCGTCTTCCAAGAATAAGGATAAGAAATATATAATATTACACGAAAACACAATATACAAAGTCTGTAAAGGAAATTGTTGATGTGGGTTGAATTAATCACGAGTGTGTTTATGGATGATCAAATCATTTTATTATTTTAGTATTGACGCTTTGGTTTTTAAACTCATTGAATTTAATTACCTATTTTGTAAACGGCTTTTTACAATAAACTAATTTTTTATATTGTACTTGGTGGTCCGCCACGACTTTGTTCACGCTGTCATCATCTATTCTACCTAGTCTTTTTCTCTCAAAAAGCATCCTAGTAATTCAAGAAATATATAAAAGTAATAATTATGAAATTCGGTTTAGCTGTTATCGATTTATGCATTTAGCAACACATTTGGCGAAGCATATTTATATTGTAAATTATGGGTGTCAAATCGGAATATTATGAAAAAAAATTGAATCTCTTAACCCGTACGCTAGCTTGTCCAGAAATAGTTAGGTAATGTTTTATTATTAAAACAATGAAGTATTACTTCATAACATACATATATTTTATATGCACTTACATGCTTGCACATTCAGTATAACACGATGTAAAGCTAAATCAACATGTCAACCCTAATTGTTTCATGAAGCCGTTGTCACAAACTTGTTACATTAAATTATTTCCACAAACATAATTCATTAGAACCTGTCTCGCCAATTAAATAAAACTCGCATTATGTAACAATACATTACAGTGTATAAAAAGTGTATTTGATTTAAAACGTAAATGGTAAGTGGAGCGTTCGATATATAGAGCACGTGATAAAAATATTGTACCGACCAGTAAGGCGAGGAAGCCATATTTAGCAACGAGCGATTATACGAGTAATTCATTATATCTTACTAATCCCCACTATTATGGATGTCGACATTTCCTACAACTTGATTGTTTAATTAGTACCACTGGCGATGTACGAAAATAATATATTCCAGCATGACGAACATAGTTTAACAAACATTTATGAAAACATGCATATTAACGTATGAAACAATGTCTAAACCTTTTTAATGTTGCGATAGTTTTATAAATGACAACTGCATACAATATTAACATTCGACACTTAATAATGACACAAAACAGGCAAGAGACTGTAATTTTATATCTCAAAAAACTCATTAGTATTCTCAGGTAACAACGGACGAACACGCAACACTGCTTACCTTGTCCACGTAAAATCCCGGGAAAGACTGTCGGCCGCATGAAAGAAATAAACATATATGATATTCCATGTGAATTATAAAAACAATATCATATGTAGATTAAAGAGATTGCATATCTTTTAAGGGTACTTCATTAGTATTATGTTTAAACAATAAAATTAAAAAAATATTAATAAAATCATACATTTCAGTAGACTGAGCCGGGTTTTATTGTTAGGAAGTATCGTATTTATCAATACTTTATAATATCTCACTGACTTGTATAAATTTACACTCATTCACTATAAAATACTCATGTAAGCTCCATCGCTCTTACATTCTAGATGGCATAAAAATTACACGTCCAGCCTAATTGGCCAATCAAAGGGACCACTCATACGTCTTCATTGAAAGCGGAAAACAGTAACACCACGTTTCCTTTCTCATACCTACGACATCCTGCTATTCGATCATTCCGTGCTCCGTCACTTTCCTTAATCACAGACACGATGAAGCTAAGGATCTGTGTCATTCATGTACATATAATTTGCCTATATAAGTGTTTGCAACGTACACCTCTTTAGTACTGCTATGAAAATTTCAAATTTTACGGAATAAAACTATATTTAGTTATAGAGCACTAGCTGATGCGACTTCTTTCACACTTTTCCTATCCTACCTGTACGGTTGTACCATACCCTTTTACATCTGTTTAAGAAACATCCTCCTGCAATGGATTACATAATTCTAGGAAAATATTCTAAAAATCGAATTATCAATGTTATGCACCGAGCAACACATTTGGCGATAAATTTTAATGTATGAGAAATTAAAAAAATAAACCAGGATATAATGCTATTAAAATTTTTATTTGTAGAAGTCACAAAATCAATAAATTTTGTCATTAAGTTGGCTTTTTCACTAAATAAATAGAGACAGGTTAATAACTAATTATTGTTAGTATAAGTTCAACGCGTTATCAAAACTCGTAAAATAAGGAACACTTAAAATTCCATAAGAATATCAAAACAGAACTGAGGCCGTAGTAACGTGAGCTTTCGTGAAGCTATGTTATTTTGATTTATGTGTGAAACGCCCACACAGTTAACATCTACGACCGAATCGTGAGCTCGGTACAGTCAACTACAAAAATATATTATCACATTCAACATTACAAAACATCTGAACAATCAAACTAAAATCAAATTATTGGTGTCTCTTAGGGAATTTTACTGTCTCAATTACTTTTCCGGACTTTCTGTAGTAGTTGATATATGCAGTAATTGTTATTATTGAATTTGGATGTCAATTTTATAATAATGTTTTTTGTTAGTAGACTCTTAAAAATTTACTTTTGTCGCCAGCTGTACATAAAGATAATCTTTTCTATCGAAATGTAACTTGATTAAGTGCTGAGAGTACAAAGATTTCGGGTATAATGCGATTTCAACATGTAATTATAATGTTGTTAACGTTTTCGGACGAATAATGAGGTTTAATTCGTGTCGTCGTAACAGATCAGTCAGCAATGTAGTAATAGTTATTTATTAACCTTGTAATAAATGAAAAGATCACCGATTAATAATTATTGGTTGTAACCTTATTTAACATTGTATATGATTATATTGAAAAAACCACGTTAAATTTAGAAAGTTATTTTGAAATATAAATATTTATATACTCAATTTATGTTACGATATAATTATATTAGACTTATGAACTATTTCAATATAAAAAGCCATCAATTACTAGTGTTGGGAGTGCTCTAAATAATACAAATCTGGGACAGAATTGTTTGCAGCTCAAAAATTTTATACAGCTCCACATAAGTTTGAAACAAAAAATTCTGTGAAAAATTATTTGATATTATTTGATTATTTAATTTGCTGATTTTACTAAGTACCCTTTCATACATTAAATAATATTATAATTAATGAATACACCCATAATTAAGGGCAAAGGTTTACAAACAGACTATGAATAGTCATAGGCGAGGCATTCATTACTCCTCAACCTACTTGATAGTAATTGCATTATACAATAATAAGATCGTATCGCACTGTCCTTGATACTATCAATTAATTGCCTCGGAAGTAAATGTTAGCCCGATTACCGATATGACGCAACACGTGTTTATTTGCTCTTACAGTAGTATTATAATGATTTGAATCGCGAACCAGCCTGCAATGCTAATGTTACAACTCGTTTTTCGTTCTGAAATTTAGGTTTCTGTATGTGCCGATATTCATCTCGATGCCGCGGATAGAATGCTGAGCGCAAGACGCGAACACAAATTACACTCATTAAACTTACTTATGATAGGAATCTGAGTGCCACGCTTACCAAAAATGACGATGCAAACCAAGTACGGTCCGCAAATTAACCTGCCATCTATAGATGTATAACTTTCGTAACGAGATACGATATTACGATCGATAAGCACCTGCCGATGATACCGTTAAATCTTAACAAAATAAAATAAACCTCACTGAAATTAATCAACACATTTGATCTACGAGTCAAATATTATTATAACCAAAATATGTGATTGTTTTTCTCTATATAGTGGAAGCACGAAATTTTTTTCTACTACTTACTATTTTAATCTGAAAATGATAAAATACGTTGTTTAAACTATACAACTTATGGTTACGGTTATATTTTACAATTTTCTAGTCAAATAGACATTAAACCCTATCTACTCTCATTCAATACTCAAACGCTATTTCAAGCTATCAAAGTCGTTGAGACGTACTTAAATTTGATATTCGTTTGAGTGTTAAAATAATGGACTCATATAAAAGAGTACATACAGCAAGTTCCTCGCTGGTATAGGCGGTGAGGGTGCGTCGGTCCTGCTGCAGCACGCAGTAGAACGGCTCCCACGAGGGCGGCACGCCGAGAGTCGCGCCGCTCGCCGCGATGGACGCAGCATCTGTGGACAATATTATATATTTTATTCTGCATATTTTTATTTCTTCATAGTATAAAAGAAGTAGCTTTGCATAATCTACCTTATAAAGGTGCGGGTCGCTAGTATTTAAGAGCGAGTCGTACTCGCGCACTAAAGAATTTTCTTGGTTTTGTAAGTTAGAATCCTATGTATAACTACCAGAATAAAGAATGTTTAAGTACGTAATTTATCCGTTATCACTAAATAACAACAAAACTCTGAGTAGCGGAGGAATAGATGGCGCTATATATTATTATATATATTATTATTATTATATTATTTTATTTTATTTTAATTTCGTATTAATATTTATTTATTTATTATTAGCACAACCACATTATATATATCCATACAATTACGAGATTATACATCATAGCACCGCATCTGATATATATAACAATTTTGGAGTGCATAGCATTGTCCAGTAACGGTTAGAAAAATTTTACAGTGACAGTAATTTTATTTATTTATTTAGAAGTATAAAATTCAATGAGTCTAGTTTTAAATTGATCATATGAGCTTAATAGCAGCAATAAAGGATTATTTTATTTATTTTTTTTTTATTTTATATAACGCGTCAACAAGTATATAAGTATATATATATATAATCCCTTTTTAAGAAAGTATAAACATTTCATTAGCGGTAATGACTTTACATGGATTTAATAGTTTCCTTACGAGCTCCAACGAGCTGAACTTTCATATTACTCGTACTTTCTATCCATATTATTTTATTGACAACTCAATTTCGCAGTAATGAGAAGACGGAGTCATTAGCCATACTCGTATAGATATAAGAATAAGTAAACTAAAATAATAAACTCCGTAGTACTCATAACCATAAATTCGATTGCAGTAAGTTAATTTAACAAAGTCGCCGATATCCGTCCTTATGCATGATCTTTTAAACTACGCAATAAATTTTAATGCAATTTTTAGTAGATATAATATATTTAAAAGAAAGGATGTATTAAGGAGTATGAAATAGCGGCAGGTCCCTAGAATTAGCATTATCTAAATTTCATATCTACTTCTAAGTACGTAATAAGTCTTATTTTTATGGCTTAGTTACTGTTTGTTAAAAATATATAAATGCGCAATTTCATATCGCCAATCATACCAAAAACAAATACAATAAATAAGTAATAATTAAATAAGCTCTTCTTGAATTATAAATGGGGCCACAAAACCTCTTTACTTTTTTTATTATTATAAATATGTATAACACATATATTTGTTCATTGAATATATGCATCCTGATTCCTGAGACCCATGAGAATGTTTCGTAACATAAATGTATAAAGGGCAATTAACACTGACTGATTCACTGCTACAGTATTGCGTTAACATTTAAAAGATAAAAGTAACAACAAGGAAACACAACTAATAATAACATCATCACCTCACAAGCGAAAGCGAATGTGTCGGCGTATATAAACCTATGAACGAATAAAGTAGGTTACTTCAGTAGTTTTTATTTATAAAACTTGGATTCCTAAATTAATTGAATATGTCCCTTAGGTATATTATTTTATTTCACTAAGGGAAAAGTCAATTTATGTTTTATTTGTTACTAGCCGTTGCTCGCGACTACTGTTACCAGCTGATCTTCGCTCCTATCACTCGCAGCGTGGTGTTATATGTAGCCTAAAGCCTTCCTCGATAGATTGTCTATTCAATAAAAAAAATATTTTTCAATTCGAACCAGAAGTTCCTGAGATCAAGTAAACAAATAAACAAACTCTTCAGCTTTATTATAATAGTAATAAAGATTATTACACAGTATAAATTACGCTTGAAACTTAGTTGGCCAGTAGAAAAACTATTTTTTAACATTGTTTCGTCCTCACAAACTCGTAAACTTTAGCTCATTATTAAATGAAAATGTAGACGAAAATGTAATATAGGCGATAATTATTAAATCAATGCACGATATAAAAACTACCCAATTGTGAAATAACAGTTCAATTATTGTAACTATTCAGGGCATATTAATTAGCGGTTGAGTTATGGATTTCCGTAATTATAATTATTTATGTAGTCCTTATTGTAATACATAATGATACAACTGGCGATCCACAAATTAAATTAAAAAGTTTCTGTAATAAAAAAAATCATAGTTTTCGTCGTGTTGGAGCTAACCTTCATTCTTCTTTTTTATTTTATAGCTTATGCAAATATAATGTTAAAGTGACTTTCTATATTAAATAATGGCATTTTTCAAAATCGGGTTAGCAAATCCAAGGCCAAATCATACAATGTAGTACAATAATAATACCTAACAATACCCGCTACCTTACATACATTACATGATTGCTATTATATTATACTGGTATAGATTTTCACTATTCAAATTTCATATTCCCTTAAGAACTTGAGTACTTTCTATGAAATATTAATCGTGATTACGTGATATGGTACGTGAAGGTTTCACTCATCCATAATTAAAGTACTTTTAAACCTACAATGTGTAACCATGTAAGAACTAGCGCTCATTGCCGGCTTCGCGCAGATTTTAAATAAAAAGATAACATTTTTTTATATGATTCATTATTTTCTATCAATAATTACCAATAATAAACACATAATCGAATATTTTGTAAAAAGTAGTTTAGACTATGTATAATATAAACTGGGGTTTTGCACGCGTAAAATCGATCGCAAGTTTTCTGTAATTTTCCAATAACCCACACAAAAGTGTGCCTCTTATTGGTAAACATATACACACTAGACTTTACCTCTACAATCTAAATACATGATTAATTAAGATACTGGTATACACGTTCATACAAAGTGAGAAAATTTAAACAAAAAACCAACGGTAAAAGTAATTTATAATTTAATCAAATAAATTACAATCACTTAAAGCCCTTCATAAAGATACAAAGTACATAGACAATCATCCCAATTGATGTTACTCCACTAATAAAAGTACGTCTGAACAATTCTACTCGGATTAATGTGTTCCATTAGGGCTATTTAACGCTACACAGTACTCGGTACCGTTCACAATATCAAAACCTTTTAAGTTGGATAGTATTAGTTACGTCTTAAGTGATAACAAATGGAATTTACGTTTTAAGCGTATTAACATGGTCCTTTTTTTCAAGGAATACGAGTAGATATAAATATTTTTCCAGATTAGAAATATCGCTTAGCGCTTTTATTGAAATAGAAGAAATTCTTATAGGATACGCATCGGGGTCTCGAGAAAGAGGACCAAAATCCTACTTTATTTCGTCATACCGCATTAGTTGGGATCACTACTACCGTTCCAGATCCATTTTACAAGACAGTCTTACTAAGTAAACCATACAATTACCTACACGTTTTGAGTAATATTATATTGATGACTAAGGAGACTTTTGTTACGAAATTAATTACTTCATTATTTAGATGAATCGCAAAGAGATGCTTATCTGTAGCTATATTCATTACGTTTTGTCTGTTGTTAATATAATTCTGAGCAAGATTCATTGTGTGAACCGTACAGCAAAAAGCGGATGCATAAATTAAATCCATATTTAGATTTTAATATACGAAATGTAGCTAACTTGATGAGTCCAACACATAGCAATTGTCTGCAATGAAGCTTTTAATAAGTTTATTTTATTAAATATACACTTTAAACACTACTTGTTGTAATGATATTATAAAGCATAATTAAATTTAAAGTTATAGTTTTAGAGCCTTGTCTGTAGGATTTGTCCAGGTGCTCCGTGCTGGACAAAGTACGGACCTTCGGGAAGGTGCCGTTACCCTTACCCGATGAGGTAGGAAGGAACACAGTGGACTTTTAGTCGGTTGAAGTCCGACAAAAACCATGAGTCTTATTACCCCGAGATCTATTTTATTAGGATTTCCCCACTAAATAAATAAAGTGTTTTAGAGTAATATAGACTATGCTTTTTGTAAATCCGATCAGTTATTCTAGAAATTAGCACGTGGAAATAAAGAGACTGTTCAGCTTAGATACATTATGAGTTATGTCGGTTATAGACTATATACATTTGAATACCTACAAAAAGTAATCATTTAAAAAGCCCGGATAAAATTTCGACATTGGACCGTTTCGTGTTCTAACAAAGCAACTAGCTGTTGGTAGGTACTAGTACGGTACGTGTTACGACAGAGCTTCACAAAAAACAATATGCTCGGATCCCACAGCGTATTATTATAGTACACTAAAGGTACCTACACTATACGTAAAATGAAAATGCCTCGCTTTCATGTCGGCAGCGCCGCCAGCAATCGGCAGTATCTCGAGACTCGGTCACGTAGGCCCATTTTGCACAAAGATATGGGTTCGTACCAAAAGCAAAAGGGCCATTGTAACACTATTTTTAATGCACCGCATATCTAAGTACCTGCCCGAGACTTTTATTTGTGGCAATGCGTTTGTTATTGTCATGCAAAGCAATCTATTGAAATGTTTATTAGGTTGACAAATACTATTGAATTCGCATACAGTAACGTCGCTGATAATAAGGGAAAAATAGTACGCTAACTGACCCGTATATTAAAATGTGAATATAGAATCAATACAAATAATATAAAGAGAAATGTCTGGCTCTCCTAAACCGAGTATGACATTTCTTTTACTTCAATAAAAAAATAAGTGTAAAACCGCAGGATACCGGCAGATATATTATGAATCAATAATATAAATCTATCGCCGGATACTAGTAGGATAAGTTCGCAATCTAAGTGTTTACTCATATTTTTTTCGCAACATAATTATTCATAGCAGGCGATTACTTGAAAGCTCCAACGGATACAACGGACGGGATACGACTAGTCTTATAGCGTTATGAGGGCCATCATAGCTGCATATGAGTCTAGGCTTATAAAAGGCTATTTAAAATTTCCAGCTATATCTTTACTATCGGTTATCACTTCCTTTTGCGTGTATTGAAATGGTATATTTATTCTGAATTTAGTTCTTTCAATCAAGATCATAATTTAAGGATTTACAATCTATTTCTTTACTAGGCAGGCAACACATCCGAGATCCCGCGAGTGTTTACAGTCGGCATTAACCTCTTCCACTAAGCGACAAGCTGGTTCGCCTTTTGCCAAAAAAAAGTTTTGAATCTCGTCTTTGGTAAATAACAACCATTTGCAAATACAGACTCAATCATTTTCGTTAATAATTGAGAAATATTTTCTTAAACATTAAGCAACTAAATGGACGATTCTTGCAAAATGTTTGATTGTTCATAGCTACGAGCTTCTCCGTTCGCGCCATTGAACTCGTCTGCTTATAATGATAATGTATGCAAAAGCCTGAACTTACAATGTTAAATGGAGTGGGAGGATGCTCGCTAAGTTCGTCTTTAGATGTTTTAAAAATCGCTTACCGAACGATTTGCGATAAAAATAATAGTAAACTGACTAGATATAATCGTTTTACGACAATGTTGAACGGTTTCAAACAACGATGATTTTATGTATTTTCTTTCTAAAAGGCAGCAAATTGGTATGATCCAAAAGTTTTTTTTTGTTGTATTAATATAGCTAGCCCATATTAATAATTTCAAAAACTATAGCCTGTCTCTCTTACGTGTTGATTTATCACATTATTATCTTAAAGTATACTTTATTTATGACTCAACTATATTCGAAGTTAGCATAATAAAACCTGCACACTAATTTATTACCTTTGAGCAGTGATTAAATTCGCCTCAACGTCCTTACACTGCTCGCTGCATTAAATTAAAACAAGTTTAAAATATAACAGCATTGCCTTTCAATTATAAACACGGTGTTAAATAAATACAAAAATCAAGTTTGTTTTAATGTGAACCTGTTGAAATTTATTATCCAAGTATGGCAATGAAATTGTCCCTAAATAGCTTTGTTATTTCGACAGACAATGCATGAAATCAGTTTACAATAATGCATTCGTTCTTGTCATTAGTGAACTCTTAAAGATTACGACATTAAAAAAAACCACCTTATAACCGCGTTAAGGATCAAAAGTTTCTACAATCTTTAGGTATAATAATATATTATTTCATTCAAAATGTTTTTACCAACTACAAATAAGTTCTAGATAATATACTAAATAATTTTTATTTATATTTTGTATTACTAAAGTACTGATCGATTAGTCATAAATAGCCTTAGTAGTTCAGTTCAATACATAATACTATACAGTTACGCGACCTTTATGGTTCTAACAAAATCTCCCTTGAACACGTCGCCCTACGCTCAGTAAACTTAAAGGTCACTAGTCGACCGGCTACAAAGGGCTTTGACTCATGCAGCCTATAGACAATAGAACATAAGTACTACCCAAACCCCTAATTTTATGACTTACTCAGTTCGTTCATCGGAATGGAATGGTTTGCGATATGCTAAACAATATAAGGTTCTCTTTCTATTAATAAAGACGTAAACTATTTCGTTTTAAAATTATGTTAAGGCCTATTCGAGTATCCAGTTACTTTGTACTGAGATAAGCCACAATTCGTATACTATTACTTTTATTGACAGGTAAAGTGTTCATATTTCAAAACATATCGGTCAAGTGGGAGATAAACTCGCGTTCCGTTCGAATTCAACGTTCAATTTTAAAAAAATACTCTCGATCGAAGTATCTCTATTTTTAATGAAAGAATCTCTCTGGGACTCGACTCTCCACTACTTCAAAAATATCTATAATTATTCTAGCCTTAGCAATGAATCATACCAAACTCATCTGGTCCCGTAATTTGTAGCAAAATGAATGATCTGACCCAAATCAAATGGACCGATAAACAGTCATCTTCTACTATAATTATTAATTAAAAATAGATTGTTTTTAGTTTAAATAAAAAGCACATAGCCACGACTAGTTATAGATTCTCCATTACCGGAGGCTCATATACTTGTTCATATTATTACGTTCGTTAGCAATAACTTGCGTTAAAGCTTCCTTCTTGTAACATATATAAAGGCGTACCGCGTAGGCGAAGTTATTATATTATTAAGTCTAGTCGTAAATAGAAAAACAAATATTCAGTAGTATTATCTGTTTCTTGTGAAATTATTGCAACAAATGAAGTTCATGTTTCCAATTATATATTGTTTTTTTAAATTTCGAGATTAAACAATCTTGCGTAAACACTTGTTACGTTGTTCAGTCCAGAAATCCCTACTAGAACTTATTATAAATTTTAAATCTACGATACAACGCAACACACACTTATGTGCAATATGATTGATAAGTCGTACATGTATTTTACAATTTCCATATCGCGTAGGCGTCTTGCACGCGAGCCCTCAACCCACATAGAGAAAGCAAACTGACACAATTAGGACGGGACCAGCCTTAAACAAACGAATTAAGATTAATCTCGACTACCATTGTGATGAATGACACTTAGATAACATCTGTAGGTACTAATACAATCAAGTATTTAGTCAATCAAAGCGCTTAACGTCCATCATTCGTAACGGTGCCTTTATTAGCAATCAATGGAGGCTGATTGAAATAAATCGATGAAAATTTATTATCGCAACATTACTTTGTATCCCATTATGGTTCATACAAAGGCAATAAAAAGTTTAGTATCGACGATATCAGGACAGTCGAGTGATAAATTTGAGATTATTTCGTATATTTAGTATGCAATTTAGCTTTGAAAAGCTACGCTCTTTTTATAGACGATCATTGGATTAAGATTGTTTATCGTTAAAATAATAGCGGCGTCAGCCTGTTCTAAGCAGCTTAAGGGATAATGGCAGAAAGTATGCGCTTGGATATTTGAAGCTAACGTAGCTGAACGATACACCCAACCATTATTATGAGATTATCTAGATATATGTCGTCATAATTAATCATTAAAAATATGAACCCTAAAAATAATGAAATATGAACTTTTGGTAAAATTTTTACTAATAGGTATACTTTTTTATTCGGTAAAAATATACATCACCGATCAAAATACTAGACATTAAAAGAACTTATATTCATTAATGTTACAGGTGTTCATATATCGAGTAGCTGATTCATACACAGTACTGAACGAAAACGAACGCGTCAGCTCAAAACGATACCCGATCTTATTATCCAGAAAACAATAACGCGAACTATTCAGACATTTCCCACAAGCGCAGATGTAACAGAGATAGTGTTGAATAACACACATCCATTATTTTGCGACGGAAGCGATGTGACCTCACATATCTGGTGCAATTTGTGAACGTTAGAAATGCATTATTAGGATGCGCTTCAATTGTCTCAGCTTCTTCAGTTAAATTGCCCTTGTATGTACAAAAAACTAAATTTACTTTTATGGCGTAGCGTTGACCATAAAAGTATTTAAAACACATTCAAATTGCCAATCACCTCCACACTAATAGAGTCACTAATAGAATTATCAAAATAAAGCAACTACAAATTCAACCAATGAAATATATTAAATTTTAGTATTATGATTTTTTAAAATGTTGAAGTTGAAGATTTAAGCTTTGCAATTGGTTCAATATAAAAAAGATTATCCGACTAAGTAACACTTTAAATTAAAACTTCTATAGCCTATTTCTTTAAAACCGAAACCTTCGTATGATTAAATATATACATACTATTATAGACTGCCAAACTCATTACTATTTTTTTATGGTTTCTTCGTAATTGGAAAAAATGTAAGAGCTACAACAGTAAAACTAAAGAAAACACCTATCTTCTAAGTTCTAACTGACGTGACGCCAACATCACAGACCTAATCTATAATCCTACTTCCATCCAACGACCTAGGTTAAACGCAAGCGTGATTCCGTAATTCCATACATTATCGATAATTAGAATACGTAACGCATAATCGTTGACACGCTCTAGAGTTTAGCGGAAGACTTCGTTATTAGCGGTTCTGTTCCCATAATTACATCGTAATGGCACTGCTACATGTCAATGTACATATTGCCATAGAACTTTCACCATTCACCATTGATGTCGGTCGACACGTGGCACAGGAAGCCTGCAGCTAAGCACACTTCCACGAAGAACTTCCTTTAAATTATATTGATAGTATACCTAAGCTAGTACTATTACCCTTGATTTTATGGTAGATTCTGTTGAACAAAGACCCGTTATGCTCTGTCGCGACGAGCTCAACACGTAACAATAATATTATATTATACATTTAATATTTTATTCAATCGATACTTTGGCCGTTCATACATTTTATATAATTTTAGCGTTTTTTTAATGATAACAGACAGCCCGATTGTACATGTATCGGAATTCAACAAAGCTAAATTCAAATGAATTTTAATGAGTATACATCGCATTGGTAGTGGTCGTCTAGAACGAATAAACCGGAATAAGATTATTTATTGAGAAAAAATAGATTTGTTCTTTTAATTTTTGTTCAATTTCGTGATATAAGATAAATACATAGTTTATTTAAATGCGATCTTTGCTCGCAACTACTCTTTTGAAAACCAGAATAAACTATTAGAAAATGTAACATTATTTTATTATGACGTGCATCAATCCTTTGATGATTATTTCCTTCTGACAAAACACGACTTCCATCAACTAAATAGATTATAAGCCGGCGCGGACGTCAAGAAACGTGCACATTTATAATGCAGCATCTTATACTGAAACCGTCACGTCTTCCAACAAGCATCATTCATGCTTGAATCAAAAGAAATCATATGAATACACTATTCAATTTTTCAAACCAATTCTGACTTAGAGCCGTGACTCAAAGGGGATTATAATTTATGAAGCGGCTGCGCGCTCCAGTCACGATCTGAGCATTCATAAATAATGTAAGTACCGAACTTTAGCACCTAAATTAATTTCATACAGCAGCCGAACGTTAACGTACGTAACTCAAATAAACCATGAATAGCATTTATTGAGGCATTTAGCGTGCTATTATTATTTAAAATGGCAATCAACAGAAATTGGCCGGTGTCCTGTTTTTGTTGCGATAAAAGACAACCTTATTATAAACTTAGGCGTATAATTTAAATGTCAAACATACTAACTAACTACACTTTAATTACCCACATTTAAAGTTGTATTTCTTGTATCGTAATATCTGCGTTTATTTGTATTTATTTTATAAGCTTTTAAAATACAATATTAGTCTATAGTTAAATTCTGCTTTAGCACCGCGCTAGTTTCATTACTAATCTATCACATTCCATCAATGGAAATTCTAGCACACGTGATTAAGATCACTCGATAAACTAACCAATATGTAACGACAGTCTATGTTGATACAATGTTGTTGTTGAAAACGGAACATTCACTTTTGTTGTTTAATAATAAAATAAGAATATAATTACTTAAATGTTACGTGTGACGTCATCGGTGGCATGTAATAAGTGTCAAACCGAACCAGTTAGGCAACTGGTGACCGAGAACAGGTGCAGTGCGCGTGCGCAGGCTGCCAGTAAAGACCAAACAATTTGCACTCATATTTTAAGCTTTTATCAACACATGCCCAGTTTATATATATTTTAATGAATTTATAAATTATTCATTCTTTTACCTATGATGTCATCTACAGGTAATAAATAACATAGAATTATACTGGATTGCTTAAGTGTTTGGTTGGATGACTGCAGGTGCCGTGCGCGTGCGCAGGCTGCCGTAATAGTATCTATGTATATATCTATCTATCTATACAATTTTTCACTCATGGGCTCATTTCTATACTATAATATGTATTTTCTTTTATATATTAACCTGAATGCTTTTCACTAATATTAAGTATGAAGTCAAAAGCATGTGGTAATTACAGATCGAACCAATTAAAGGGCGAGTGCCTGCAGGTGACAGGCGCGTGCTGAAGTTGTCAGTAATGCTAAGTACACTTGTCATCTCCTACGCAGCAATTGTTTACAAACATATGCCATTTTTTATGGTTATTCTTACTACATGTGTTTAATTCTACCAAGAATAGCCGTACTTACCAACAAAGGTCCAAATATTTCTATAATTTCAATGTCATTAAAAAATATAAATTAAGAATTACCCGTTAGGAATTTCCAACAGAACAAACCCATTAAAAACAATAAAATGATAATATTATTAATAGCAAATGTATGCGAATATTATGTTGCTTTGAATTTTCGCTGTCAGTTGTCACCCACTCACAAAAAAATTTACATAATAAAAAACCACAAAAAATGATCAGCCCTCATTAGTTCCAACGAACTTTACACAAGAGACATTGGACATAACTCATTCATATCAATACATTATCGTAAATCGATATAGCCAGATCCATTCCGTTATTATATAAACGAAACAGAAATCTGAGCTGGACTCTCAATCTCAAAACGTACTTCGGTTCCCACACTCGCTACTGGTATAATGAAAAACACGGCATTTCACATACCTTAGCCTTGACATAAGTATGAGGTAGGTAAACTGGAACCGATTATGAAATCGAAGCTTGAGTCAATAGATTTATCTAGCTGGTATTCATGTTTTTTCATTATATTAGT